>JAWRVF010001424.1:0-70913 GCA_036785485.1 Physcomitrellopsis africana | reverse complement strand
GTATATATAAATGTCTCAAATCTAATTTGCCACTCTTGTATCACTTTCATACTCACAAATCACCTCTAAGCTACTCAATCACTCCCAAACCTTCACCCTCACTAGAAGCCATCTCTAAGGAGTAGTGTATCAAAGAATATTGAAAAAAAAGAGTTTCTATGTGATCAAAATCACCAAAAAACAAATTTGTACTAGCAAAAATTCAGAATGCCCTTTTGTGAGCAAAAGAGTGATTTCTCACTCAAAGCACTCTCAAGCAATCTTCTAAAGCTTCTAATCAGTATATGCACTCTTATAAACCTCTCAATCAAGTTCTTCCACTCTTTCAACTCACTATTTAATGAAATGCACAAGGTTAATGAAACAACTTCAATAACACATAAAGACACTATCAAGGTCTTTCACAATGGTCTTAAATTCACTATCCAAGGAAATAAAAACCTACAAAGCAATGTTAGAGATCTCTAAGCTTACAAATCAGAACCTCTTCTTGCCATAACATAGGCTAAGATCATACAAACTCTAACATCAACAAACATCATAAGACCTATTCCATACAACAACAAAGACTTCATAAAACTTCTAAAACTCACAAGCAAATGTGAGTGGACCTATAACCTAATAAAAAACTAGAAGTTAGAAGCCACAACACTTAAATCAGCAAGGTTGCACACAAAGAGAAGTGTAGAATGAGATAACTCGCGCTTCCAACTTCCTTTACTTATAGATTGCTGCCCTAATAGACAGCTTCCATTTATTCTCTCTTACATTCATCCAACCTACCATTAAGACATCTTTTTATAACTTACCTACCATGAAGACATCTCTTAGCATATTCTATATGCTCTTACCTATTCTCGAGGCTATTGTCCTTGTGACTCATCCATAGAATAGTCCTTCCACATCCCAAGAATCAACCTTTTGACCATTAGCAACTTAATCTATTATTATCTATTTTCCTTAACAAGATGTAAGAAAGGAGATGCATAAGTTCCATATGGATTATAACACCTTAGATATAAATAGGAGGATAAGACTAAGGCCTTGTGGCTTTTTTAGGACATCCTTATATACTACTTGTGAGCCTTGGTGAGGTTCAAATTCTTGATCTCTTAAACAAATTATCCTTAAGGTAAAAAAATTTTATTTAATTTTTTTATTGTTTATCTTTTATCTTTAAATTATCATAACTTATTCATAGTAATTTGGATTTACATATTTTTTTATATCATCGGAAAGATAAAAAAAAATATCTATTTAAAAATATTATTTTTATTTTTATTTTTATTTTTTTTATTATGTGAAAACATAGTGAACAGATTGTGATCTAGTTTTGGATTGTATATTTACTTATTACCATTTATTTCATTGGTTTTGTGTCTGTTCTTCTCTTTGTTCTTGTTATTTGCTTCCTTCACTTCACACCACCAATTACAAACAATTTTTAAGTGAAGCCATCTTATGATTTAAATTGAAGGATGAAATTTATCCTCATATTTTGATGTCTTTGTCAAGAGGTAGTGCTTCTAATTGTGTGGGTGAATGTGGAGTTATTTAATAGTAGTTGATCTTTTTTTTGGACTTTTTGAGTGAGCATTTCAATTCTATTCTCTATTATAAATAAATCTTCTATCTCTCTTCATTTTTGTTTTAAAAAAATCTTCTATAATTTATAGTCAGAAAAAAAAAAAAAAAAAAAAAAAAAAAAAATCATTATTAAGTAGAGAGTGATTTATTCTTAGATTTTTATGACTCAATTTTTATGTAATTGTTATTTAATTTTGAAATTTTGTGAGGTTGTATCTCTTAATGTTTATTTTTTAAAAAGCTATTACATATTTTATTTGGATCAAAATTAAATTATTAGTGAATTTTTTATTAGAAAGGGACTCACTACCTTGGCAGTTTGCTCTTGGGAATGATTTGCTCTCGGATTTTCATCAATCAATTTTTATACATTTATTATTTGATGTTAAAATTTTTTTAAGTTGTGTATCTTGATGTTAGCTTTCTAAAAAGCTATAACATGTTTGATTTAAATCAAAATTGACTTTTTAATAAGTTTTTAATTAGAAAGGGATTCATTGCTTAGGTAGTTTTGTGTATTTTTTGTTTAAGAAGGCATTTTTTAGTGCTTGATGATTATTTTCAATTGAATTATTTTGGAGTAAAAAAAATAGGAAGGATAATCTTAGATTGATATAATTTTCATTGAAGTTGCATCATTACTCAATTTGTGACAAATTTTGGAATGGAGAGAGGTTGTTGCCTTACTCAAAATACAATTGAGATTAATAATTTCTATCTCTTCAACCATTTATATTATTGATTTTATGTTATACTTTTAAATTTTATATTTAAAGATTTTTCTTAACTATATTAAATTATAATTTAAATTTGAATATTAATAATAATAAATCAAAAATAGAAATAGAAATAGAAATAAAAATATTAATTGAAAATAATTATTTTATTAATTAATAAAAATTTAATTTAATTAATAATTTTAATTTATTTTTATTTTTAATCTTTACTTTTTTATTTTTATTTTATTTCAATTTAAGTTCTTTTTTTTATTTTTACTTTTATTCTTAGTTTTATTTTTTTATTTTATTTTTTTTTAGTTTTTTTATTTATTTATTAATATTATTTCTTTTGTAATGTACAAGATAAATTTTATGATGTAAGTTTAATATATTTTATTTTTTTTATTAATTTAATATTTATATAATATTATTACTTCTAATTTTAAATATAATTTAATTAATTTAATATTAATATTAGTGTTAGCATTATTTAGTGATTATCTTTACGGTAGTTGTTCTTTCAAAAGTATAAATAGTGACATTCAAATACAACTTCAAATATAAAGACTAATCTTAATAAGTTCCAAATCTTATCTTTTTAATTTATTTAAAATTTTAGACAAAATCAAGAAAGGAGTAAGGTTTGGCAAAACTAGATAAGTTTCAAACTTAAGCTCTTTAATTTATTTGAAAGTTTCGAAGAAAATAATAAAAATAAAAATAAATACGAAAGGAAAAGGGCTAGAAAAATCTTAGTGGGTTTAAAACCTTAGCTCTTTATTTTATTTGAAATTTTAAGTATATTTAGGAAAAACCACGACTGGACTTTTTTTTCTAGAACTTTAAAAACATAAATCTCTAAAATTTGTTTGAAGCAAGAATAAGACTTATAATAATTCAAAAAAAAAATTAATTTTGTAAATTTGATTTTAAAATTCATCATTAGCTATCAATGTCTACAATGAATTAATTAATTAGACAAAGCAAGTCTTTAATGTGAATTCAATAGTAGGCAATTATCCATGTAATAAATAAAATAAGAGAAAATGTAGCCACTTCTATTAAAGACTTATTACTTTTATTAGATTTCTTATAGATTAATGCCGTATTTGATTAAATAAGTATAGTTCATTAAGGCAAATGCTAATAAGAAGGCTTGAATAATGGCACAAGAATTAATAGTCATGATTACCATATATTAATTTTATATTAGAAATGGCTACTTCCAAGTCAATTAAAAAAATTTCTTCTGATTATAAAGACTAAACTACCTTCAACTAATATGAAAGTAATTTATCAAGCACATCCAAAAAAAAATAAGAAATATGTATTCAAGAATATATATTTAGAATCATCCTTAATATGGGGCATAATAATCAAAAAAAAAAAAAAAAAAAAAAAAAAAAAAAATCTAACTTAAATACAAATACAATGTATAAAATGATTACCAAATACAACAATTTTAAAAATATAAACTAAATCAAGAACCAAATATTCCAATTGAAAGTCATATATACAAATATCAAATAATTTAAAGATTCTTGCACTTAAACAAACATATCAAAAAAATAAAAATAAAATTTCTTCAAAAATTAAATGAATACCAAAACAAACGATATTGATACATAGAAGAGACACTTAGAAGATATTTCATCTTTTTCCTTTGTCTACATGGAGCATTGATGAATCCAATGCGCATTGTACTAAAGGATTCCAAATAGATCTAAAAAGATGTACAAAAAACCAAAAATCTTCAATATGTTGCAAGTCTTTAGACTATACATTGTTCTTCTACAAAGTGATTAATATGTTAATTGATTTGGTATTGTTTGAATATCAATCTTGCATGGATAAATATGGAGCACATGGCACTAGCATAATTAGATCAACCAAAATCACATAAATTGCTCTAAAATTATTTCAACTTGTATTAATATTTTCACAATCACAACATTTTCTTTCCTCCTCCAATGAACTTATGCTAGTCTTGGACTTGCCAAAAACAACCAACATGGTTGATAAAGAATCTAAAAATCATTTCAATACTTTGATTTATGGATAAAAATTCAATTCAAGAAATCTAGTGACCCTATACCACTATCTAATCTATGCTTTAGGGATTGCAATAAATACTCAATTTTTTTGCCAACTTTTAAAATAATCCCAATTCAATTAAAAAGCTGCTCAATATCAACACCACAATCCCTTGGATGATTGAATTGTAAAAAACATATTTGTCATAATTCAAAGCAATTCTAAAATATTGTTCTACAATTACAAAAAACCATCTATTGTTGCACAATTACAAATATTCACTCTAGATTCTAAAAAATTGTCAACTTCATTGAAACCCCAATTGCAGCAAAGAGACAACCAAGCCCACACTAACAAAACTGAAATAAATGATTGTTACTACACAAAACAAAACAAAATCCAATAAGCAATCCACCTTGACAAATGTTGCACAATCCAACCAACTGCGATATAACCAAGCCCTACTCCTCCAACTCCTCTACAACCAAGCTCTCCTGTGGCAATTCCCAAACTTCCTGCAGTTTCCAACATTCCAGATCCTTGCAAGAAGAATTAGTAAAGCAGAGCGACGCAGATAGCGGGAAGGCCAAGACGATGTCAAAACGCCATTGATAGCCTCCTGTTCAGCTTGAGCCTTAGCGGCGCTTCCATGGGAATGCGAACAGCAGCCAGAACGGAAGAGAGCGACGGGGTTTGGGCGGAAAATCACTGGCTGACGAGCAGAAGTTTTTCAAGGCAGCGACGGGCAGGGCTTTGGCAAAGCTCGAGTGGGGATGTTTAACGCGATCCGTCAATGATCTGCATCGATGAGGAACTGTCATTGCTCCGCCAAAATCAAACCATGAGCAAGCTTGGAGTCCGTATACAAAGTTGTAGGATCTGTGTGCGTGGTGGACAGCGGGGTGGTATACCATGCTCCTCCGTCAGAAAAGCATGACGCACTCACCTCCAAGTTACCTGGGGCATCTGATCAAAGAAACTATCACTCAACTTCACAACACGGTGTCTGGCAGAACCATCAAACCTTCGCTGCGGGAGGTCTTGTCACAGGTCCCAAAAAATGGGGAGGAACACGCCTTTTGCAAAAGAGGCGCACTTATAAGTCATTGGCCCACTGTTCACTAAACGTCCGTTGGGTAAAAAACATTCACATTTTACATGATTTTCCCCAATACGTAAATTGCATCGACTTGCCATTGTGTTTGGGCAAAGAGAAAAACCTTGAATTCGACCTTAGCGCTACCTCCCATCCCATCGCAAATCTGGGAAACCAAGAGGAGAAAACATAGCCCTCGCAACGATAGTTTGGCATAGTCCCACTGCCAACTTCGACATTCACAACAGTGGACAAACTTTAAAATTGGAACATGATGAATTAAAGACCCGACTCAATTCGGGCTGCATGCCGAAACAACCTAATAGCTTGACTATTGGTCTAAGCCTCGGGCTTGGCAAGAGATGCGCGTGAAGCACGCTTCTTGGCCAAACTCTCACTACGGTGCTCCCGCTGCTCCTTAATGCGAAGAGCCAAGAGTTTCTGGTACTCTGCTGCCTCGGTCTTGGCTTTGGCGACACGCGCCTTCTTGATTGCCACTCTACGGCGCTTCCTCTGCAAAGTCAAAGGAGTCACAAGCCTCTGGATCTTCGGTGCCTTGCTCCTCTTCTTGCCTGAAAGCACGCACGCAGACGTCAGTAGAGAGCTCCTCGCAACAATGGCCCCCGCTCTACATCGGCGACTGCACGAAAGGAAGCATAGCAAAATACAACACCCACATCAAGAGCCATGACTGTACCTGTGGCCGACACAAAGCTGCGGCGATAGGTGTTGACGTATTTCCTCACATCATCCTCCTTGGTGAGATTGAAGAGCTTGCGAATTTTGGTGGCTCTCTTCGGACCCCTCATTCTGGGCTTCTCAATATCAGTGAGTCCAGGCAAGTCATTGTCACCTGCGACAACCACAGCCAGAGGTGGTTCATAATCATCCCCGCCGAAAAAAACTAGCATATTCGACACAACTATACCGGGTCCAACTCAATAAACTAGCGGCGCAGACAACGCGGCCCCGACGTACCCACAAACCACCTGCTTCCAACCACCTCAATGCCATTGCACGGACAGGGAAAGGAAATTAGCAGCCTCCGACGAACCTCTCCGTGGACGTTGAATCACTTATCCTAACAGTGACACTGACTGACCTTGCTTGACGATAACCAGGTTCAACACCGAGAGGTCTGGGCTAACGATGCATCCCCTCACGGACTTACGCCTCCGCTCCCCGTTGCGCCTCCCGTATCCCCTGAAGCAAGAGACCCCTGCGACAACAGACAATAATCGTTACAAAAGGGAAAACTAAATTCTCGCAGCCATACTGAGCCCATCAAACCACTCCACAACCCCACTCAACGCTTGTTGCACAAGAGGGGCAGCGAGGCCATAAATATCTCGTTCAGACTAGCCTACTTCATGACACCAACACCCGTGTCTATCGCCATACCTCTGTGCATCAGGAGCTGCACACGGCCTTGAGTGAGAACTCCCTGCTTCATTGGGAAACCCTGCTTGTCGCAGCCTCCCATGATCTTGAAGACATACCCCTTGAACTCATCTCCCAGCTGGTCACCGCTGACCTCCTGGGCCAATCTCTTGTCGTAGAATTGGCGACTGAACACAAGCACCAAACAAAGCCGAAGACCGATAAGAGAACTTCCATGCTAGGCATATATAAAGGTGGCGCATTCCTGAATCTCGCACTGCCTATCTGAAAGGGATGATGCGTTTGCAAAACTCCAAACCCTAAAAAGCAGTGCAAAACGCAGACGCGAACAAGAGAGCACGTAAAATTGCAGGCGAACATCCACCGACAGATTGGAAAGGTCGCAGAGAACCAAGCCACTTACAGCTTAGCGTCGTCATCGATCTCAACCTTCTTCTGGCACCCCGTAGTGGGGTTGGCGATGTTGAGCTGCAGTCAGTAACTCAACCAAATTAGGAAGACCGGGAACATACGTACAGAGAGCAGCGCAGGCGAACAGTAGAACATGGAGATGGAAGGAAGCGTGCAAGAGTCTCACCTTCATGGTGCTGGCGATCCGATGGGAGGAGGGCTGAGCGAAGTGCGCGAAGGCGAAAGAGAAAGCATGGTTCCAAGCTTCTCCGATTAACCCCTGCCCCGCCCCGTTTAGGGTTTCGCTCGCCCCGGCCCGGCCCGTTCCGTTCCCAACACCGTTCCGCAAACCTCCCCTCCCTCCGTCCCTCGCGTCCATGCCACCACGTTCACTTCCCAATTCCTCCTCCAATCCAATGCCAGCATTGTTAATTCATTGCTCATGTCCATCTACAAATCTTGTCATCTGCCTTCTTTCCTTTTCATTTCTCATTTGTACAGCTTTTCTACTCCAATCAATCCTTCTGTTTTACTTCTTGACTTTTTGATGTTTGCAGCATCCATGAATAAAATCCACATTAAATTGTAATAAAACACTACAATCCCCATGACACTGACTTGCAAAAATGTTTATTTACATACATGATCGACATGCATTTGAGCATGATTTTTGGATTCTTGACATGTATTCTTTGTATGATTTGATGTTAAAATAAGATACTAAAAAAAAGACACAAGTGTAGATTGGAAACTGTAATCTTCAATGTAAGAATAAATGTTATAGACCGCATGTAAGGAGATTTTAGCATCTATATGTGTTTTGAATGATTTTATTTTCTTAAATTCTAATTCATATTTAAAATAATCATTTTTCTAAAAATATTATTTATTATTTTTTTATAAGATTTTTAAATCTTTAAAAAAAAGTTGGGATGCATTGATTAATGGCTATTGCTTCAAAATCTAATTTTAATAGAAGGATATTTTAAACACAATCATCTCTTTTTATTATTCATATATACATACATATATACATACATGTGTATGTATGTATGTATATATGTTTATATGTGTCAAAAGAAAACAAAAGGAAAATAAAATAAAATATAAATAATTATTATTTTAGTTAAGATTCATAAAAAATCATAATAATAATAATAATAATAACAAAAATAAAAAGAGTATTTAAATATTTGTGAGATTACTTTATTGAGTTTCAAAAAATCTTATTTTCATTAAATAAAAACCAAATATGTTTAATGTAATGTATTGAATCAAATAAAACCAGGAATTATCTTTTGTCAATGGATAATAACTATAAGTGAGTATTCATTTGTCTTGTGTACAATTAATTTCTTTTCTTTTCTTTTCTTTTTTCAAATTATATTGCTTCTTTTATGAAATATATTTTTTCATCATCTTCTATTACTAGTCAATTTCTTTAAAAGAAGATTGCTATTATAATATATATATCTAATCTAAGATATTAGCTATATATATATATATATATATATATATAAATTTAAATAACATCTAGCTTTCTTATCTTATTTATTTCATTACATAAGCTTCCTTAGTTCTAATATTTATGTTTATTATAATCCGACTTGTTTGTATAATTTTATATCCTATCTCTTTTAATAATTTATTTTTACATCCAAAAAGAAATTTATTTATTTATTTATTTATTTATTTTTGTTTCAAAATCAATCAAAGATCAAATTAAATTTAATCATATGCTTGATATTAAAATATTCTTAACTATAATTAATCTTCTCAAGTATTGCCTTACAATTGATTAAGAGTATTATATTTAATAAGTATAATAAATAGGGCTTTATCAAAAATTATTTGTATTCATATCATCTATTATAAGAATTATCTTCTTATCTTAAATTTATTAGCATATTAATTATTTTTATTAAAAATCTTTAAATTTGATCTTTTGCCATTTTATTTTGCTAAAAGTACTTTTAGTAGTATTGTAATGATTAATACCACTATTTGTTTGTTTGTTTGTTTGTTTTTTTTTTGGTTCAATTTTCAAAAATAATATCTAATTTAGTATTTTTTTTTTTTAATTCTAAAAGATCCATTGCATTGTTTCAAAATACAATTTTTAAATCAAACCTCTACCATCAATTTTTCAATCCAATCAAAGAAATAATTTATTTGATTTACTAACACATTACAAATATCATATCTATTTAAATACACATTTATCTACTATATGTCTAATATGAACTTGTATGCAAAATTTTGACAACTTAGATTTTTTTATATTCTTTTGAGATGTATATTTTTTAAAAATAATGTTAAAAAGACCTCTTTAATTAATTTTAAATTAAACTCTCTTCTAATTCAACCTTATTTTATTATCATTGTAATAGATACATATATTACTTAAGTAAATAGAAGTAAATAGAAGTAGGTAGAAACATGTTAAAAAGATAATATCTTCTTTAAGTAGTTTTAAGGTAGTTTCTTAGATGTTGTTACAGAGATAAGATTTACTCCAATAACTATCTAGTTAATATGGATAGATAAAAGCAAGAAAAGTAGGTTAATTTGATAATATCTTATAAAGAAGCTTGTTAGAAGCTTCAAAGATGTGGATTCACCTTTATACATGTTTATAGGTGATTGGTAGATTAGAAACTTAGCCAATAAATTAGCCACATGTCGCACATGTTGGTAGCTTGTGGAACAAGCTACATATATGTGGTGCACATATAAGAAACTTGTCTTGTAAGTTTAACATGTGTCTTACAAATTGGACACGTGTTGGAGGTCTTATAGAATGCTACCACATGGCTCTTAGATAGATAGTATATATAAAGACAAGAGTGAAGCCTTCTTCACTCTTGTCAATTCTTTTCTTGCTTCTAATCAACTTCAAGAGTCTTTTGTATTTTCTAGTCTTTAACAATAGCCATTCCAGTTTTTTCTTGAATATACATACTTCATTATTTACATTTTGTTATTTTTCTTTGACATAGTTTTTACTAATTTATGCATTTATTTCAATTTGTGTTCTTGACAAATTGACAAGAGTAAAGATATAATATCATAACTTTGTCTTTTTTTGATTAAGAGTGGATTACCCTTTTCTCTTGATAAAATATAAGCATATTAGAAGTTGTGGATAATCTACTTCTAAATTGATATTGTTCTTAGAATTTTTTTCTTTATTCTTGAGTGTTTTATTTTGTAGTGAGAATAGACACTCTTTCCTTTCTAATGTATTATCATGGCAAAGCTTGTTGAAATGAAGAGCGCAATGGCACAAATGTAAGAACAAATGAGAGAGTTATTGCTTGCAATGCATCAACTCAATGTACCACCACAAGGAGCAAAAAGATCAGTAGAAAGTGAAGATATAGAAATGATTGTAGTTGCTTCAAGCTATACCCCTTCACCTATAATAGAACAATGTTCAAGCATCAAGGAACAAAAAATTAGCTTGCTAGAAAAATTTGATGGCATAAGATTCAAATTTTGAGGATTTATCAATCAAGTACAACTGATGATTGAACTTCAACCTCAAAGTTATCCAATTCAAGGGTCACAAGTCAGGTTTATTGAAATATTACTTTTAAGTTCTATTTTATTGTAATTTTTATCTTTTCTTGAATGACGTGATCCAATATTGGATAATTTGGAGGCATTTTTAATAGAATTTTGATCTATATATGGAAAATATGATATAATTTGTATTACAACCAAGAAGATTCATATCTTGCATCAAATCAATCGATCAGTGACATCATATGCTTCATAATTTTGACAATTAGCGATTGATATTAAGTGAGATGATGTTGTATTCATTAGCCAATTTTTCTATGGATTATAATATGAAGTAAAAAAATTAATGCTTAACTTATTCAATCCTCAGACATTGAGTCAAGCAATTGACTTTGCTGTGAAGTGTGACAATTGGCTTTTTGAATTTCAATCTAAAAGTCATACAAGAGAGCCCCAATATTGTCGTGGTGAGAAGCTTAACCCTAAGAAATACCGGATCTTTTGTGCCTCTAGTTAATCAAGTGCAAGATGAGATCCATAAAAGTTCATAAAATTGAACAATTTACATTTGAAAAAAACATACTTTATGAATCCTAACCTATTCTATCTTCAGAGACCTGCCTCTAATTTCAATCATAAATCCTAGCATATCACATCAATTGAAGCAAAATTTAGACACAAGATACTTAAGGAAGTAAGAAAGCAAATCCTAAAAATGTTTTGATCATAGCTATTGTGGTTAGGGAGAACCACGTTGTCAAAGATATCCCTCCTTGTAGCCTTCAATTCTAGACCCCCTTTGCTTCACACCTTCATTGCTATTTATTAAAGAAGACCTAAGTGCTAAAATTTGGTAGGCTTATAGCTTGTCTCATGTTGTAAACACCCTCTGATTATTGCTCCAAATGTCCTCTCCAAACTTGAGTTATAGGTTCCATCCTTCTTCTTTAATTTTGCCTTCTAACAACTCTAGATCCGACCACAATTTCCTTCATATTTCCTTGAATATAACTTCAATGGCAATCAAATTTTTATTAAGCTTAATAGACTTATTTATCTACAAATTCCAATAAATTTTGCTCAAAATACTACTCTAATCACAAAGATATGCTCCCTCAAACTTCACTAATTTGGAAATAGACCCTTGTCACTTTGAAAGAGCATAACGTTTTATTTATAAAACAAATGAGCATCAAACTTATACTCATCTCTTCTTTAACTTACATAGATTATGTTGACCAAATCTCACTTCAAATTCATTTTTTAAGTCCCCCTATACAAAAAAAAACCTTCTCCTGCTCTCCTACACTCATCTCCTCTTATTCTGTTTTTCTTTCCTTTTTCATCTTCACTCCTTTTTCCGCCTGGTCTTTCTTATTCTCTTGGTCAAAAATACCTCTCAACCTATGTCTTTCCACCTCTTCAATCTTTTCTCTTTGACTAACTTAAAGAAATTTCACTTTCCAAGGTGAATTTCCATTCTACCTTCTTACTACTAATTTTCTACCAACTTTTCTTCTAATTTCAGCCCACAACATATAAGTTCAAATCTAAGAGAGAAGAAAATAAAGGTAAAGTAGATCTAAGATAAATGAAAGAAAATCTAACAAGTAAAAAGAAACAATTTAGATTAAATTAGAGAAAAAAAAAGAAAGAACCACAATCCCTTCTCTTTTTCATCCTTTCCTCTTCTAATCTTAATCTTTTTATTTTAACACATTCTTTTATGTTTTTCACACTATGTTTTAACTTACAACCTGACAACGTTATTATAATACAATGGTAACACCAATGTCTTCTAAATACGTGCATTCCAAAGTAGAAGACATACAAATTGATGCGATACATTTTAAACTTCTTACCGAACAAGAAAAGATTCATTGTCATTAAAAAGGATTGTGCTTATATTGTGGAGAACCCAAGTGCACTGCTCAATATTATCCAAAGAAACAACATAACTACAAAATAAAAAGTATGGCTGTCAAAGAAGAAAATATCTTGAAAAACAAGTTTTTTCAGCTACAATAGGGATTATTGTCGTATTGTAATTGCTTATAGTATATAAAAATTAGTCAAAATACAAAGTATGTTCATAAGTTCTAATATGTATTAGAATGGTTAACAAAGTATTTAAAGGAGTTGAAATAAAAAACTTTGTTTTGATTTTTTTTTATTTAGTTTGGTTATGGCATTTAAATTATATAGAACCTAAATGTTTAATATAAAACCTTGAGAGGAGATTGAGGGCCAAAGATGAAAAACTAAACTACTAAGAAGCTTATTTGGAAGGATGAAGGAAAAGAATGGATGAATGAAGGCAAGGGATGAAGCTTTTCATTCCTATTGGTTAATGGTCATGCCTAATAGGCTTTGAGGAGGCTGCCCGCATCAAGAACAAGGATTTTGGTGACTTCAAGGAAAACATTCAAAATTTAGAGACTAGAATTACAAAACTTGTTTTTTGTACTATAATTTTGATGTAAGAATTAAAAGATTTGGAACTTTTATGAGAAAGGAATAGGTGCTTGAAATTAAGGTGTATAAATTGTATCTACTATCATGTTTTTGAAGATACAAGGAATTGTATGAGAGCTTTTAGAGATCGAGAAGTGCAGCTAGAGAGGTGATTTTAAGATCTACATTTGATGAGGAAGAATTATTATATTTGAAATTCTAAAGAAAGAGATATTGAGAGTCAAAGACAACAAATCGAATTCCAAGGCAGTAAGTAGACTTTTTTATTAATAGAGATGGTTTTTGTCATATTTTGAGCTTTCAGATGAATTTTTGTCTTAAACTTTTTAAAAAGGTGTAGTATTATGTTAAAAAGCTATATATCAAAGTTTCATAGCATTTAAACATTTAGTTTATGAGATATGAAGAATTTAATGTATGGATGTTTGTAAATTAGGGTTTGAAGCTACTATTAGGATATTGGCAATATCTAATTTTTAATAATGAATCAATAGTTGCAATTTGTAGTGGTAGTTTTTAAGATTATATTAATATTTTATATACATTTTGAATAGATTTGGATAATTAGATTAAAAGTTATAGATTATTGAAGTTCAAAAAAATTTCCTTGCCTATGAATGAATGAGGATTTTAGAATATTTTGTTATATTTTGAGTGTTTTGAGAAAATAAGACTTATGTATTAGGTGTAATAGCCATAGAAAAAAAAAATTATATAAATTCGGAGATTTTGCTATTTTGGATCTTGGTTGAATAATTAGTGGCAGTCAAAAGCTCCACGCTTTCTCAAGGCAAATTCTCTTTATTACAACACTATACAATTAGAATCTTGTATAACTCTTAATAAAGGTTCTATTCCCTCCTTAAAACCCTCTTCCTGCTTTATAATAGATATGTGTTTGGGATCTAAAAATCACAAAGCCTTTGCCTTATTAGATTCAAGAGCCTCAACGTGCTTTTTAGATAAAGAATTTGTTATAATTTATAGAATATTTTTTTTTTTACAAAAAACTAAATTTGTACATGTAGAAATCATAGATGGTTATCTATTGTCTTTTAGAGATATTACTCATGAAATCCTTCCTATAAATATAACAATAGATAGTTATAATAATTATATAATCTTTAATATAATTAAATCTCCCTCTAATCTAATTATTATAGATTTATTATGGCTAAAAAAATATAATCCTTGAATAGACTGGGTTCCTCATAGACTTGATTTTTTTCAAAGTATTAATAAGGGTTTTGTTAATCAAATGAAAAGCCATAAGTCTAATATATTAGAATCTATATTTGTAGGCATAAAAGCTTTTATAAATGTAGCAAAAGAAGGATCACTTTTTGATAATTATGCTACATCTATTTCTAATAATAGAAAGACTTCAAGTAGCAATCTAAGCCAATACCAAGATTATCAAGATATTTTTGAGAAGAAGAATGCAAATATTCTTCTGGAGCATTGTCCATATGATTGTTCAAATGATCTCAAAGAGGGAATTCAACTTCCATTTGGACAAATCTATAGTTTATCGTAAAATGAATTGATTGAACTCAAAAAACATATTAATGAGAATTTGGCCAAGAATTTTATATGCCACTCAAAATTTCCAATAGGAGCTCCAATTTTGTTTGTAAAGAAAAAATATAGGTCACTACGGATGTGTATAGATTATCAAATGCTTAACAAGATTACCATTAAGAATAGATATCCTCTATCTTTAATATTTGAACTTCTTGATCTACTGAATTAAGCTAAGATCTATACAAAAATAGATCTACAAAGAGTATATAATCTGGTGCATATTAAAAAAAGAGTTGAATAGAAGATTGCATTTCAAACAAGGTATAGATATTTTGAATATAATGTCATATCTTTTGGACTTACAAATGCATCAACCACTTTTTAATATCTTATTAATGATATTTTTTTATGAGTTTCTTGATGATTTTATTGTTTGTTATTTAGACAATATCTTGACCTACCCTAAAAATACAAAAAATATAAATGTCATATTTGTTGTATATTACAAAAACTTAGAGTTGTAAGATTATATGCCAAGATGGAAAAGTGTGTATTTTATACTATTGAAGTTGACTTCTTAGGATACATTATTTTAAATGATAGTTTTAAGATGGATCCTAAGAAAGTCCAGACAATCATGGACTGAAAGATTCCAAAAATAATAAAAGATGTGCAATATTTTTTAGATTTTTATCAATTTCTATAAAATCTTTATTAATAATTTTTTTAAAGTTGCAACTTCATTTATACGCTTAACTTATAAAGACAAATTCAAGTGGAATAAAGAAGTAAAAGCATTTTTTGAAGCTTTGAAGACAACTTTTACTTTTAAATCAATCTTGTATCACGTCAATTTTTTCAATGTATTTTTTTTTTATGGAAATAGACATATCAAACTTTGTTTTGGATGTTATATTGTTATAAATGCAAGTAGATGATAAACTCCACCTAATAGCTTTTTATTCCAAAAAATTTTCAACAATAAAGATTAACTACAAAATCCATGATAAAAAACTTCTTATAATTATAGATTCTTTTCAAGAATGATGTCAAAATCTAAAAGGCACTTCTAGTCAAATCACCATGTATACAAATCACAAGAACCTTGAATATTTTATACTAGTACGTATATTGAATTATTGTCAAGCTCGTTGGAGTATGTCTTTATCAAGATTCAAACTTATTATTATTTATTGGCCATAAAAATAATAAGGTCTATTTGATACCCTTTCTTGACGTTCATATCTTATACCAAAAGAAGGAGATTTAGCTTTTGATTAATAAAAAATGATCTTCTTGAAGTCGGAGCAATTTCCTCTTCAAGCTATGAAATCAATATTGACTATTGATTCAATTTTTGTTAAGTAAGTCTAGTCAAATATGTCTTCAAATCCTCTTGATCATGAGATTAAGAATAATTCATTTAAGTCTCATGATACTTCTAAGTTTGAGTTCTAGAATAATCTATTCTATTTTGAAAGATGCTTATATGTTCTAGAAAGTGAAATATGACTTTTTGCTCTTGAAGCTCATCACAACTTTCTTGCAGCAGGACATTTTGAATATAATAAGACTTTAGAGCTAATATCAAGAGATTTATGGTGGCCTCAAATGTGGAAGGTTGTTAAAGAGTTTGTATAGTTATGTGATATTTGTTCAAAATCAAAAACTCCTTGCTATCGACCTTACAAATTTCTCCAATTAATACTTATACTAAAATAACCTTGGTCTTTTATTTTTATAGATTTTATTATGGATCTTTCAAATTCAAGTTCATATGATTCTATATTCATGATTGTAGTTTGTTTCACCAAGATGGTACATTTTGTACCATGTATAAAATCTATTATACGTGAAAAAATAGCTAAATCTTTTTTCAATAATATCTATTATTATCATGGATTATTAAGGGATATTATATCACATAGAGGGATATAATTTATATCAAGATTTTGGAGAATCTTTTTTAAAATATTAAAGGTAGATATAAAACTATCTTTAGCTTTTTATCTTCAAATTGATAGACAAACAAAATAAATAAATTAAATTTTGAAGCAATATTTGAGATGTACCATCAACTATCATCAAGATGATTAGATAATTCTTTTGCTATTGGCAAAGTTTGCTTATAATAAATTGGTACATTCTTCTATTCAACAAACTCCATTCTTTATAAATTATGGTTATCATCTATAATTTAATACTTTTGAGTTTTCAAAAGTTGATAATTTCATGGCAGAAGAGTTGACAAATCGGTTGTTAAAGCTACATGCAACAATGAAGGCACAATTAAAATAAATTCAAGAACAACAAAAGATCAATACATATGTCTATCGTAAGGAATAGCTTCAATTCCATGTAGGCGATAAGGTATGATTATTTTGTCATAATATCAAGACTATTTGTCCTTGTGACAAACTGGATTATTATAGGCTTGGACCATTTTTGATTTGTAAACAAATCAATTAAGTTGCTTATTGATTATGCATACCAAAATCTATGAAGATTCATCTTGTATTCCATGTGTCACTACTTGAGCCATACACAATAGTGAATATACAAGAAAGAAGACAAATGCCACCACCTCCTATAGAAATAAACAACAATGAAGAATTTTAAGTGGAAGAGGTTTGTCAAGGAGACAAGAATACAGAACAACTCTAAGAAAGGTGAGTTAGAATTCCAAGAGATGCATTGTACAGACTGAATATTTCTTCAGTCTCAATCCATATATATATTCCTATCTAGGATGCTTGTTGGGCGGCTACCATCAGACGAAGAAGCTTCTCAAGTAGCTTCTACTAATTAGGAAGCTTTTTGAACTCCTTCCATTAGCTAGAATGCTTTTTGAGCTCCTACCACTAATTAGGATGCTTCTCAATCGACTTTCATTAACTCAAGAAGCTTCTAGAATGGCTTAGAAGGTTCTTTAAACCTTCAAAGTATATATCCCTAACATCACCTCCCTCTCTAAGGACAAGTTCTATGAGAAGCTGAGTCTTATTACATATATAAAAAATCAAGAATATGCTATATTAGTGAAGCTATATATTATGTTCTCTATTCTTGGGCAATAGGTTCTACTGATCCTCAAAGAAATTGCCTATGGCCTTGAGCTATTACCTCCATTGTTGAAATATCCCATCCGATGATCTGATCTTCATTGTGGCCTTTAAAACATCGTCTAAATAAAATCTCAAGAGTAAAAGGATTCACCTTTCCAAGCTCATGCAATATTACTAAAGCTCAAGCATTGGAATCAAGACTTGCATGGTTGTGTCTTGCTCCTAATGGCTCCAATCAAGATCGTATTTGGCATTGGAATGTGTTGTCTTCACTATGCTCAATTAAAGGCTGTGAAACTTGTACTGATTCATTTGAAGTTTGCATCACAAACCAATCTTCTAAGTCTTGTTCTCTCAATGTTTGAAGATTTGACATAGTGACTAGCTTGTTTCTACTACTCTTTTCTGGATGACTACATACTGATGAAGGCTTTAGTTTAACTCTTTCCCTCTTTATGAGTATTCCATGGATCCAATCTTTCTTAAGAAGTTATCATCAAATACGTTTGGATTTGTGAAGATAGAGTTGATGAAATTCTTGTATCTTTTGAGGTACATTGATAAGATTTGTAGCTGGTTCCTATGTGCACTTATTAATGTCATAGCCTCATCAATGGATAAGATATTCTAATTTGTCCCATCTTTGCCGTGAATCAAGTATCTTTTCAACCTCGTATTCTTTATAGTCTTCAATTTCAACACTAGGTGGTGATTGTTGTATTCTTCTTAGAATGTGCGATTTTCTATAAGGTTCTAAGAAAGAAACATGAAAAACTGGGTGTACTTTCATGGTGGATGGTAACTCTAAGTGATATGCCACTAGATTGCTTTGCTTCTAGATAGAAAATGGCCTCAACTTTTGATACTCAAACTTATCACATGGTTGCTTAGTCTTTATATTTCATCAAAGAAGCCATACCTTATCTCTAATATGAAAAGCAGGAGATTGATTCTTAAATTTATCCGCAGATGCCTTGTAAGCATCTTGAGCTGCTTATAATTAAAGCTTCAAGGTTTTTTGGTATTCCAATAGCTGTTTTGTAAATCCTTTGGCTATTGGATTATTGTTCTTTGGCGTGCTCTACAGGTAAAGCTTCGGATGATATCTATAGTTGAAATAAAATGTTGTTTGCTGAGTTGAAGTATGAATAATATTATTATATACAAACTCTGCTAATGATAGATATGAAGTCCAATCATCTTGTTGATAATTAATGCTACATCGTAAATATTGCTCCAACACTTGATCAATTCATTCTGTTTGGCTGTCAGTTTGAGGATGGAAAGCTGAAGAAAGTTTAATATCTATCTTTAATATTTCAAAAAGATATTTTCAGAACTTAGATATGAATTGGGATCCTCAATCGGATACGATATCATCTAGTAAGCCATGATATTGATATATATTATGGAAAAAAAGCCTTATTATTTCTTCACTAGATGCAATTTTTTTACAAAGGATGAAGTGAGCCATCTTTGTAAGTTGATCAACCACTACAAAGATATTGTCTAATGAATTGGATGGTAGTAGATCTGTAATGAAGTTCATTGAGATAGAGGACCATGACCATCTTGGAATGGATAAGGGTTGTAATAATCCATAAGGACAATGTCAAGGATTCTTGGACCTTGAACAGATGTCACAAGAGAGCACAAAGTTCTTTACTGCCTTCTACATTTGAGGCCACCAAAAATCTGGAGAAATTAGTTCCAAGGTCTTATTAAATTCAAAATGACCCGTAGCAGGAAAGTCATGGTGGGATTGAAGAATGTGTAGTCGTATTGGTCCTTCTGGGATATACAAATATTGTTCAAAGTATAGAAGATCTTCCTCAAATTTAAACTTATCAGCATTTTTTTTTAAGCGTTGCTTGACATCAAAAACCAAAGCATCATTAATAGTTGTAGCACGCATCTCATTGAGGAAATTAGAATCTATAGGTACTGATGCAATAATAGTACAAAGGCAGAATTGTTCTAATTTTAACAAACTTGTATATTATTGATCAAACATTGCCTCTCCTATCCTTGGTATGAAATATGATCTCTTTGATAGAGCATTGGACAATCCTTGTTGCTTCCCAAGGCGATAAGTGATGGCATAGTTGAATTAAGATAGCAACATATTTCATCAAGCTTGGTAACAATTCACAACCCAAGTTGATATAAAGTATTCTAAGTTCTTATGATTTATATATACAATCACAAGATGCATTGCTCCTTCAAAAAAATGACGCCATTCTTAGAAAGAATCTACAATAGCAAGAAATTCTTTATCGTGGATTTCATAATTAATTTTGGCAGTAGAGAACTTTCGAGAATAAAATGCAATAGGATAGAATTTTTTGTCTATATCTATTTGTAAAAGTACGGCCTCTAATGCAAAATCTGAAGTATCAGTCTCCAAATAGAATGCTTTTGTGAAATCTAGGTGCATCAATATTGGGACTGTAGTAAATGCCATCTTAAGATCTTAGAATGCTTTCTCTATTTGAGGTTTCCATTCTAACTTGTCCTTACATGTCAATCGAGTTAGAGGGGTGGCAATTTGAGAGTAATTTTTGATGAAGATCCGATAGAAGTTAGCAAATCTAAGGAAACATTGTACATCTCTCACAGTCTTTGGAATGGCCTATTACATAACCGCCTCTACCTTCTTCGGATCCATTGTCAAACCTTCAGTAGATACAATGTATCCCAAAAATTCCATCTTTGATTGGTGAAATATATATTTCTCTGGTTTGGTATACAAACCCGTATCTCGCAGCTTTTGTAATACCAACTTGATATGCCCCTCATGTTCTTCTAGATTTTTTGAGTAGATCAGGATATCATCAAGATAAATCACCATGATCTTATCTAAATACTCTCGAAAGATATCATTCATTAAATGCTGGAAGATAGCGGGTGCATTTGTTAGTCTAAAAGGTATGTTATTATATTCAAAATGTCCATATCTTGTCGAAAAAGAAATCTTCCATTCATCTCCTTCTTTGATCCATACTAGATTGTATGCTCCGCAAAGATCTATCTTAATATAGATCTTGGCTTGGCCGAATTGTTCCAAGAATCTTGAAATTAATGATAATAGATAACAATTTTTTATCGTTATTTTATTCAATTCTTAGTAATCAACGTACATTCGTAAGGAACCATCCTTCTTCTTTACAAAAAATATAGGTGTGCTTACTAGGGACTTTGAATGTCTGATAAAGTTCTTTCCAAGATTTTTGTTAATATAATCTTTCAATACCGCAAGCTCATTCTGAGAAAGATTGTAGATTGGATCAAAAGATTGTTGCGTCCCTTCCTTAAGATCTATAGCATAATCATAGGATTGATGCTCCAGTAATATATCAGCATTCTTCTTCTGAAAAACGTCTTGAAATTTATTATACTGCTCTAGAATACTTGCTGATGAAATCATATCTTTTGGAATTGGAATCACATAAATAATAAATGGTGTACCTTCTTTGGCCAATCTTATGGAAGTCCTTGCTCCGACTAATAAAGATTTATCAATTTGTGGCTTTTTACAAATCTTTCTTGCATGGATCTCTATTGAAAATGTTATTCTTTGTAACCTCCAATCTATAGATAGATTATGTTTCTCCAACCAAGATAGCCCAAAAATAACAAGATTCAAAGAGATTCTAATAATGTTAAATATAATTTGGCTTTTCTAATTTTTAAATGACACTTCTATAGGCATGGTTTCGTGGATGATACTACCTGAGGATAAAGGTCGTCTATCTATTACTTTTACATGAATGGATTTGTATTTCTATACTAAAAGAATTTTATGAAGCTTAGTAAATGCCTCATCTATGAAACAAACAGATGCCCCCAAATCTAACAAAGCAGTTGTCTGAAGCTTCTGAGGGCCAAAGTACAAAGGAATTGTAAAACATTGAGTAAGTTGAGTAGAAAGAGAGGAACTTGAATAGTTTTATAATGTTAGGTTGTCCAACCGCATGGTCTCTACTTTAGCTAAACATTGTTATTTTTGTGAATAATTATACTTCTGATTTTAGTAACGTGTCAATTTTATTTCTTTGGGCAATTGCCAACCTTATGGCCTTCCTCGCGACAATATAGGTACAAACCTTCTTCTATTTGACTCTTCTTTTCTTGTAGACTAAGAGGTTTAAATCGTATTACATCAAGCTGTATATCTTCTACCTCTGAGTGTGAATTCAAAGTACTTGTTGATGAATCAAGGATATGTCAAATTGCATATTGTCTTGTTGGAGTCCACAAACGTTAATCTTGTTGATGTTGAAACAATCAATTAATCATATTTTATGGCTTGGCTAATGGCTTCATTAAGCGATTGTTGGTCTAGAAGTGATAATAATAAATCCTTTACATCATCTCTTAACTCCCAATAAAATTGGCTCATTAAGGCTTCTTCATCTCAATTGATGTTGCATGCTAACTGCCTAAAATCAAATGCATATATTGATACAAAGCATGCCTCTTGCGATAATGTTCGGATCTTAGTTGTTGCTCATCGAGCCTTATCATGTTTTCCAAAAGCTTCCGCAAACAATTCCATAAAAATTTAAAAATTACTCAAAATTGGTGATCTTTTTTCAAATAAGGGAGCAAACCATGACAATGCTTATTCTGTAAGCAAGGTGCCAACTAATCCAACTTGTGATTCTTCTGTCGGATAAGTATTAGGTTGTAGAACTACTATCAATCAAATTTGATTGACAAATCCTCTGAATTTTGAACGCGTCCCATCATATTTTTCTAGAAGACTAACTCAAGGCTCCTTATGTTGTCAAACAGGTAGATTTTCTTGTCGTAGTATAGGTAGTACTGCATCCTCAAGCGCAGAAGTTGAGGGTGGATGTAGTCTAGATTGTGATACTCCAATTGTTGCATTGTTACAAAGTTTTGCAACAACCCCTTCAATCTCCACAGTCCTAGCAGATAAAGTAGTAAGAGTACTTATAATGGCATCTAACTTGGACTCAGAAGATTCAGTCATACTAATATCTTGGCCTCCAGCCATTCTAAGGGAAAAAAAATGAATCTAAAAGAAGGCAATATTGAGTTAGAGGAGGGTAATCGGCAACCTCTAAGACACTCAAAATTTTTAAGAAGAGGGATAATCCACTCTCTCACAAGACAGACAAAGCTTTAATATTACAATGAAGAAGATATCAGTTTAGAAGAGGGTAATCCGCAATCTCTAAGGCACTGGTATACCTTCAAGTAGAGGGATAATCTACTCTCCAACAAGAAGGATCTAACTCTAATATTAAAAATGTGGTCAGTCTCAACAAACTATCAAAGACATAAGAATATAAAACAAGGAACTTGAAACTAGGACATGATTTCTAGAAGAAAACCAGAAACGCAGATTAAATATATGTGTATATAAACAACACCAAGAAAGGTGAGTTAGAATTCTAAGAGATGCGTTGTTAAGATTGAAGAATGATTCAATCTCAACTCCTATATATACTCATATCTAGGACACTTCTTGAGCGACTGCCATCAAACTAAGAAGCTTCTCAAGTAGCTTCTACCAATTGGGAAGCTTCTTGAACTCCTTCCACTAGCTGGGATGCTTCTTGAGCTCCTTCCATTAATTAGGAAGCTTTTCAATTGACTTTCACTAACTCGAAAAGCTTCTAGAATATCTTAGAAGGTTCTGTAAACCTCTAAAGTATATGTCCCTAACAAGGTCTTAGATTCAAGGCAGCACCAAAATCAATTGGAATATTTTGTATATTGGCACAGATATAATATTAGTAAATATACATGGAAGCCATCTAGGAATCTAGCAAATGCATCAACAAAAGTCAATATGTTTTATCAATGACATCCATCAAAATCAAGATGAAGAATCAAAAAAATCTTTGTTATAAAGCAAAATAGATTCAATAGACATTTAATTCTATTTTGTATCATTGTTTGTTATTCTTTTGAATTTGTTCATGTCAAAGAGATGAAAAATCAATAACTAGCAAATCCAACTTAAGAGCAATCGTTTGCTAATTTATTGGATAAGAAATTACAACTATCACAACCTTCAAGATGATAGAATAGAAATAAAGATTTTCAAGAATGACATATTCTTCTTTAGATTGACGGCAAGATACAACGTGTTTGATATCATGACCTTGGAAGACACTCTTAATATTTGGTAATACTTTTAAAAGTAAGAACTACTCTTAATGGTGTTTCAAATGTTTTCTTTGAAGGCTTTTATGAAAGCTTCAATAATAATCAAATAATAGGGTGGTCAATTTGCCCAGTATGAGATACTATCAATTGCTAAGAGGACGTATCAATTACCTTTGAAGTGAAGAAAGATCAAAATATGTATCAAATACAATTTAGCCTATCTTAGACTTTCTCAATACGTAATCACCGCTCTTCATGGAACTCATCCTTAGAAGGAGGAATAATGTTACGGATATAAGATTTATTCTAATAACTATCTAATTAATATGGATATATAGAAATAGATTAAAATAAATTAATTTAATAATATCTTATTGAGTAGCTTCTTTGAAGCTTCATAGACATGGATTCATCTTTATACATGTCTATAGGTGATTGATACATTAGAAACTTAGCCAATAAGCTAGCCACATGTTGCACATATTGATAGCTTGTAGAACAAGATAAATACGTGGCGCACATGTAGAAAACGTGCCTTGCAAGTTTGACATGTGTCTTGCAAATTGGACATGTGTTGGAGGTCGTATAGAATGCTGCGATGTAGTTCTTAGATAGATAGTATATATAGAGAAAAGAATGAAGCCTTCTTTACTCTTGTCAACTCCTTTCTTGCCTCTAGTCAACTTCAAGAGTCTTTTGTATTTTCTAATCTTTGGCAATAGCCATTCTAATTTCTTCTTAAATATATATACTTTTTTATTTCCATTTTATTATTATTTTTATATAGTTTTTATTAATTTATATATTTATTTTAGATTGTGTCCTTGTTAGATGGAGATTATATATTTATACTTTTATAGATGTATCACATGAATATTTAAACTTATTCTATAAGTTTCTTACTTTTTAGAATTTTTGTTGGAAGCAACTTTCAACTTGATAATTGTGCAATAAGCCTTGTGATTCCTAGGAAGCTTCTATAAGATCTTTTTAGTAGTTAGTATATATGGAAGCAAAACTAAGACCATTTTTAATCTTATCAATATCTTTCTTGTATTCTAATCTTGAATGAAGACTCTTTAGATTCTTTAATATTGGCAATAGTCATTTTAGTTTCTTTCTATCTTATATCTATCTCTTATTTGTTTATTTTCTTTCTTTAGTATTATAAGAATATAT
The DNA here is from genome assembly GCA_036785485.1 of Physcomitrellopsis africana. Lineage (NCBI taxonomy): Eukaryota > Viridiplantae > Streptophyta > Bryopsida > Funariales > Funariaceae > Physcomitrellopsis > Physcomitrellopsis africana. Next base: position 45,774 of record JAWRVF010001424.1, on the reverse strand, counting down.
TATCTTTTTAGAATTTTGTCCTAATTTATATCTTTGATAATTTGATAAGAATAGTAACTTACTATAGTTTTTTTTTTTTTTTGAAGAAGAAAAAGAAGTGAATGGATTACTTTAAAATATAACAATATTTTAAAGGTTGTGGATTATCCACCAATAGACTAACATTCTTATTTTTTTACATTGATGTTTTTCTTTAAAAAAATAGACTATCTATTTTTCTAGAAACTTTCATTTTGTAATAAAAATTATACATTATATCATATAAATAAAGATAGTTATATATAATATATTAATAATTTGAAACCATTGTCAAATATATTATCTAATACTAATAGATATTGGATTATATATATATTTTCAAGAAAAAGTAAACAATTATAATACAAGTAAAGCATCCACTATGGAAGAATCTTTTATTTTATCATGAAATAATCAAAGAGTGCAAATATATGTGGAAATTATTAAGCTTTAGTGAATGACTAAATTGCCATCTCTAAGCAATAGTAACAACAACAAGCTCTCTAAAACACTCACAAAACTTGATTGAAAAAGAATGTCAAGTTAAAAAGGATTTGTCTATTATTTTCCTAAACCTTGGATAAACAAAATAGTAAAATAGATGAAAAATTCAAAAATACAAAGTAGATTAGTAAAATATGAATTAATCTATTATAATATTAATTTGACATAGTCTAGTACATGATGCCATGTATTGTGATAATTATGGTATAAATTAAAATTGTCATATACAACAAATTAAATGTTATAAATCATCATCAAATATGCAATCAAATATCAAAAAAAAAATACATAACAAATACACCTTTAAGTACCTCTCTCTGCTTAGTCCACTTTTGATATTATTAGTAACAAATTTTAGATGTTATCTTTCAATCCATAGCAAAATTGATTGATAAGGACCTTATCATTCTACTCTACATTGCAAGTAAGGTTTTAGAATTTTGCAGCATATGTTGTAGTTGATTGTGATCTTAATAGTAAAGATAAGAGCTTGGTCTCTACTACCCTTTTTTGATTATTTTCACCAAATGTGGCCATAAATACTTTGAAGAATGAATTCAAATTATAAAAAAATAAATCTTTTTCTATCAAAGATGCAAACTAAGAAAGAGCACTTTCAGATAGAAGTGCACCGATGAATCCAACTTGAATAAATCTATTGGGATATAAAAAAGGATGCAACTTTAAATATAGCTTGATTTATTATAAAAATCCTTGAAATTTTGATCTTGTTCTATCAAACTTCTCAGGCATACTAATCTCTCCCTTCTTCAAGCTTGTAGAAATAAGACTTCTTAGATTTAATTGTAAGAGCAATTCACTTGCTTCCTTCAATTGTACAATTTCTTGGTGTAGATTCTAGACTTCTTCTATAGACATAAGAATAGTGCTTCCATGATTAGCATTAGTGATTTGTGAAATTTTGATCCTAAGAATATTCACAAGCTCTTAAAGATCTATAATAGTTACAAATTTATTCTCACTTTTATTAAGTATAGCATCCATAATCTTTTCTTCTATCTTAGACAACTTAATAATTCTATAATTTGAATTAAAGGAGGATAATCCATAATCTCTAATATTAAATAAAAATTTCTATAAAGAAGGATGATTCACTGTCTTTTAGAAAAAAAAATCAAGGTTAGAAAGCAAAGAATGTTAGTGTAAAGTTAGATAGTTTACAACCTTCAAATATAACAATAAAAGTGAAATAATCCATTCACTTTTTAATACATAAGAAGAATAATAAATCTTCATTCTTGTCAATTTCTCTAAGACATGAATCATAAAGGAACAAAATTTAAATACACTCTTATGTCTCTCAAAAGAATAGAAAATCATTCAAAGATGGAATAATATTAAAATTAGAATGGCTGTTGCAAAAGACAAGAAGACTAGAGATTCTTGAAATAAGACTAAGAACAAGAAAGGCATTGACAAGAGTGAAGAAGGCTTTATTCTTATCTCTATATATATATATTATCTACCTAAGAGCTATATAGCAATGTTCTATAGGACCTCCAATACATGTCTAATTTATAAAACATGTGTCAAACTTATAAGACAAGTTTTTTATATGTGCACCATGTACTTAGCTTATTCTACAAGCTATCAACATGTGCAATACATGGCTAACTTATTAGCCAAGTTTTTTACCTATCAATCACCTAAAAACATGCATAAAAATAAAATCGTGTCTATAAGATATTAATAGATTAATCTATTTTTACTTATTTCTATCTATCTATATTATTTAGATAATTATTAAAATAAATCTTATGTCTATAACAAATAATAGTCCAAGTCAACAACTACTCAATTGACTAAAAGTTATTATATATTATTTTATATGATAGGATGGAACTTTTGCTTTGATTCTATAGAATTTAGGAAGATTTTGAATTATAGGTGTTGCTACTAATTCTTTTGATACAACAATTAGAAGACCCTTTTGTCTAACCAAGAAATTATTGATGGATTCTATTATATTGATATGATCAAAACTATTAGTCTTAAACAAAATTACAAGGGAGCTTAAATGATTCAAACATCAAGGTGATAAGTGAAGCCTAAATCTATTTTTGAAGATAGTTTTAGAATTAATTCTAATTTATTAAGGAATTTAGATAAATCTAAGTTAATACTCATTAGATCTATCAGCTGAATTGGTGCCTTATGAGTACCATCTTCAATTCTAAGGTTCACTTGACAAAAAAAGTTTACACCTATTGAATCAATTAGGAATTTTTTTTTCTTTCTAATTGATATATTTAGAGGTTATGAGTGATCTATATTATCTTATAGAGGCACTAACTCTGATATAGTTAGTTGCATTAGAAGTTGTATATAAATTATATTATTATTTCAATAAAAAGTGACCAATTGATTTGTATTCTTAAGATTGATAATAATTGTATTAATTCCTAAAAAGATTATACTATATAATTGGGAGTAAGTAATCATCCTATTGATATTGTTTTAAAGTCAAGTTACTAATTAAAGTTAATGTATTTTGTTAGTTGAATGGTCTATCAAGAATGAACAGGTCCTATTTTGAGACACCTATTAAAATAGATTCAATTGATTTACTGTTGCTATTTAAAAATTTTGCATATAAAAAAATAAAGATTATTTGATTAAATTATATTGACTATTAGGTGATCTAGTTCCTATTGAATTTAAACCAAGTGGTTTCTTTTGACAATTAAAAGAACTATATACAGAGAAAAAGAAAGGTTATTTCACATAGTCTATATTGCCAAGTTTTGATCTCATTCTTATTAAATTTATACTAATTAGTATAATCTAAAATATGTCTATACTTTAAAAATAAGTATATATATTGTTAACTTAATCATGTTGGAATGAGTTAAATTATTATTTTAATTTTTTATTTGATAATTTGCCTATTTACATTTGAATCTTATAAGAAATTAATTAAGTTGAATTAGTGAGAAAAAAATAATTCTATAATTTTCACAAAATACTTAAATTATAATAAAAATCCTTCAATATCTTATTTATTTCCAAAGATTTTTTTTTCTTCTTAAATTATAAAATTAGTTATTTCTTATTCTAATTATTCTATTTTTATTAAATTTCTTAAAAGTGCAATTCATATTTTTAAGCTTTATGAAAAAAAATCATTTATAGATTTGCATTCAATTGTCTAATATCTCAAAAATCCTAGGAAGTGCTTAAAATCTTAATTTATAAATATCCAAGTATTACATTCTTCATATTTCAAAAAATCCAAAATCAAAATACCACCAAAATTTGCATATAGCTTCATACTATAATAATACATATTTTTAAAATTTTGAACTAAAATATTATCAAATTCCTTGAATCATAGTTCAAAATACCACCGCTAATTAAGTAGGTCACTTATTGCCCTTAGATTATAAGTGTTGACTTCAACTTATAATATCTCCTTCATTTCAAGTTAAATTCATCAAATCATATATATACAATATAGCCAAGAAAGTTTTTTCTCCAACACCAATTGCTAATCCTTCATTGCTCTCTATACACATGTATTATATTCTAAAAAGTGATAATAGGTACAAAATTAATACCTTGACTTTGAGTGCTTATATCTACTTCACAAAAATTCTAAATCACTCAAATTTTATACTAAAATTAAATCTAAAATCTTAAATTTGTTAATTCTTATCTTTAATATTTGAATTACCATCAAAAAATAATCCTAATCTCTAATAAGGCCTTAGACAACCTCCTTGAAGTCCATTGGATATGATTTTTAACCAATAAGAATAGAAATTTCCGTCATCTATCTCCATTCATCTATACAAATGATTTAATTTTTTTTTTGATACCAAGACCTCTTTTTAAAATTTTTTTTAATAAAATTTATGTAATATGTGCTCTAATTATTAAATTATAGAAACAAAATAAGATTTTAAGAATCACCAATATTTAATAAAGATGACTTTAAATATACAATAGTTATTGTTTATATAAAATCAACCTTTAAAATTACTATTAAAAAATGAGGTTGTACAAACCTCAATAGTAGTCTTTTTAAACAAATTCTTTCCAAAATAATGAATTAATTAAATTTTATAACCAATTAAAATCCATTGACATGGCTCTCACCTAATTGTATAATAAATTATATATTAAATATATATATATACATTATTTTCACATAGTAATTAAATTATAATATAATAGCAAATCCTATCAATCTTAATTGCAATGGTTTTCTATTAGAAATTATATTTGTTTGTAATATGAAGTACTTATAACATTTAATATTAAGGTAGGACTCACAATTCTTTGTATGAAGGATGTGTTGCCTAGTGGTATCTTATTGTTGGAAGGCAAAGATGGATAGGAGTATTAAAAGCATTCAAAGAATTGAGCTCTTTATTATTTTTCAATTGATAGATCCATTTATCTTGAGTTGGTAGTAGTGCCAAATGGTCTTCTCTACCTTATTTGTGGTGAGAAGGTAAGAGCAAGTACTATATTATTGTATAACCATTGTTAATGCAAATGACTTATGGTATGTTTGATACCACTTCTTTCAATTTTATCTTCTAGAAATTAAATTTGATCTTATTATTGAAGATCTTTTAGCCATGTTGTTGTATAATGTGATTTTTAATCTAAGAATACATTGGATATTTAACTATAGAGAATTTACTTATAACTTTTTAGGTAAGTTGTGATAAGTGATTTATTTTTAATAAAAAAGGCAAATAAATATAATAATTTTTAAAAAATATTATATAAATAATAATCTTTTAAATTTAAATAGATTTATATATAATTTTTTTATGGCATCTAAAAAAATCCTTAATATCCTTTTTAATGCCAAATCATAACTAATCAATTATTGATAAGTTAGATTCTTAATAATTTCAAATAAAATCTATAATCTCTTTTTAAAACTTCATCTTTATATCAAAAATTTATTATAGCTCTGTATATCTATCTTTTCATCTCCATAAAATCTTGGCTTTTAAAAAACCTCTTTAGCTTGCACAAAATATAAAAATTGTAATAAAATCCTTTAATATCTTATTCACTTGCAAAGGATTGATTTCTTCTTGAACTTTAGGATCCAATAATTTTTGATCTAGTTGTTTAGTTTTTGTCAAATTTTTTCAAAAGTCTAGCTTATATCTTTTAGCTTTGCCACAAAAAAACCAATTGTAGATTTCTTTTTAATTGTCTAGTATTTCAAAAATCCTAACAAGTTGTCATGGATATAAGATTTATTTCAATAATTATCTAATTATTATAAACTAATAGAAATTGATAAAATAAGTTGATTTCATAGTATCTAATAGAATAGCTTCCTAGAAGCTTTATAGATGCGAAATCACTTTTATACATGTCTATAGGTGATTGGTAGGTTAGAAACTTGGTCAACAAGCTAGCCATGTGTCACACATGTTGGTAGCTTGTAGAAAAAGCCAAGTACGTGGCGCACATGTGGGCATGTTTGAAATGTGTCTTGCAAATTAGACACGTGTAGGAGGTCCTATAGAATACTGCCATATAGCTCTTTGTTAGATAGTATTTATAGAGGCAAGAATGAAGCCTTCTTCACTCTTATCAACTCCTTTCTTGCTTCTAGTCCAGATTCAATAGTCTATAGTTTTCTTGTCTTCTGGCAATTGCCATTCTAATTTCTTTTAATATACATACTTTCTTACTTCTATTTTGTTATTCTTCTTAATAAAAGTTTTCATATATTTATTTGCTTTCATCGAGTTCTTATCTTTGACAGATTGACAAGAATATACATACAATATCAAAGCTTTGTCTTTTCTTGATTAAAAATAGATTATTCCTTTCTCTTAATAAAACATAAGCATATTAGAAGTTGTAGAGTACCCACTTCTAAACTGATATTGTTTCTAGAATTTTTTCTTTTGAGTGTGTTATTTTGCATTTCTCGAAGTAAGAATAGACACCTTCTTTCCTATTATATTATCATGGCAGAACTTACAGAAATGAAGAGTGCAATGGCATAAATGCAAGAACAAATAAAAGAGCTAATGCTTGCAATACATCAATTCAATTTACCACCACAAGGAGCAACAAGATTAGCAGGAAGTGAAGATATAGAAATGGTTGGAGTTGTATCAATATCTACACCAAATCATACTACCTCACCTTTGATGGAACACCATTCAAATATTAGAGAATCAAAAATTAGTTTGCTTGAGAATTTTGATGGTACAAGATCTAAGTTTCAAGGATTTGTCAATCAGATACAATTGGTGATTGAACTTCAACCTCAAAGTTATTCTACGCAAGGATCTCAAGTTAGGTTTATTGGAACATTACTTTTGAGATCTGATTTATCATGGTTTTTATCTTTTTTTGAACGACATGATCCAATATTGGATAATTTGAAGGTATTTTTAGCGGAATTTTGATCTATGTATGGAAAATATGATGCAATCCGTGTTGCTACCAATAAGATTCGCATCCTACGACAAGGCAATGAATCAGTGTTGTTATATGCTATCATGATGTAACGTGATTATTAGGTAAAAGAATGTGGAAATAGTATATTATAGAAGATCTTAGTTCAAAATATTATAGCAAATTATCTTAGGAAAATAGATAATAGTAAAAAAAGAATAAAACTAATGACTGTTAATGCTGCCTTTTTTATAAATGAGCTTCTATTTACTTTATAGGGCCATAAGTAAGGCAAAAAAAAGTAGATTGGAAAATAAAATGATATAGGCATATATAAGAAGGAGTTAAGAATAGGTTATAGAAAAATTTACTACAAAAATCTCAAAATAGATACCGAGAGAGGACCAGTTATGAGCGGGGTCGGAATCTGATCCTAAGGCACAAAATTGCATACCTACAATGGATCAAGGGGGTTTTTTTGGAGATCAAAAGGTAGTGTTAGAAAATAGACAAGAAGATATTACTTTAAAAGTTAATTAGAAGTAATTTGAGTCGGTAATGACTTTGTAATGACTTTGCAAAGTCAAGGTTGATTTGAGATGACTATGGTTTTATGAAATATATTGGGGTTGACATTTTTGAGCATTCTGTGAGATTGGTTATAGATCTATGGGTGATATTTTGTAGGTTGGTGCATACAATAGTGCTTGTAGGGTGTTGTAAATTACAATTGAATCTAACGGTTTAATTGTATTTAATTGAGGTTTAAGTAGGTCAAGGTCTTGGGAATTAAGCTTTGAAGGTTAATTGGAGTTTTTGAGATCTTGAGCAATCTACAAGTTGGATTGGAGTGAAATTTGTGTATATGAGTAGAAGACTTATTTTTTTTTATATATGAGAGATTTGATACTAATTAAATAGTGAAGAAGGAAGAAATTAGCATTCAAAGATTAGCATCAAGGTTGGAGAAGGACGCCAGTCAATACCTGAGGAGTTTTTAGGATTTTTCTTCCATTTAGTAAGTTCAATTTCCTTCAAACTTGTTATACTTGCTGTTGACTAAGAGATTGAAAGATGTACAAAGTTTTAAATAAGATCAATGGTCTAATTGATAAATATTGAGGTTCTAATTTTTCCTAGGATTGATTGAATTGATTAGGGTTTAGTTTAGGATTTTGGATTTAGGGCTTGGTTAGGATTCGATTAGGATATAGGATTGGATTTACTTAGGGTTTGTTTTAGGATTTGTTAGAATTTAGTTAGGATTTATTTTAGGATTTGATCAGGGTTGACAAGGATTTATTTAGAATTTGTTTTGAAATTTGACCGGGGTTGATTAGGGTTTCTTTAGGATTTGTTTTAGGATTTGTTAGGGTTTGACCAGGGTTGACTAGGATTTCTTTAGGATTTCTTTAAGGATTTGTTAGGATTTGACCAGAGTTGATTAAAATTTAGTTAAGATTTGTTTTAGGATTTTCTAGGATTTGACTAGGATAGTTTAAGATTTGTTTAGGATTTGTTAGGATTTGACCAGGATTAACTAAGATTTAATTAAGATTTATTAGGATTTGATTAAGATTGAGTAAGATTCAATTAGGGTTTTTTTTAGGATTTGTTAGGATTTGACAAAGGTTGACTAGGATTTCTTTAGCATTTATTTTAGGATTTGTTAAGATTTGATCAAAGTTGATTAAGATTGTTTTAGGATTTGTTAAGATTTGACCAAATTTGACTAGGATTTGTTTTAGGATTTATTAGGGTTTGATTAGGATTGACTAGGGTTTCTTTAGGATTTATTTTAGGATTTGTTAAGGTTTGACGAAGGTTGATTAGGATTGTTTTAGGATTTATTAGAATTTGCTAGGATTTGATTAGGATTTGCTAAGATTTATTTGGAATTTGTTTTAGGATTTGCTAAGATTTGACCACGGTTGACTAGGATTTAATTAAGGATTGATTAAAGACTATTTAGAGATTGATTATAGATATTAGGACTAATTATTATTACATATTTCTTTTTTATCTTCTACAGCGAGGTGCCCGGAGCATTCTAAAGCAAGACTTCATGACATACAACAATGCTTCATAATTTTGACAACTAGCATCTGATATTAAGTGGAATGATGTTGTACTTATTAGCCAAATTCTCTGTGGATTATAATATGAGATAAAAAAATTAATGCTCAATTTATCCCATCTTTAAACTTGAGTCAAGCAATTGATTTTGCTATGAAGTGTGACAATCGACTTTTTGAGTTTCGATCCGAGAGTCATACAAGGAAGCCTCAACGTTATTAATCAATGGCAACATCAACGTCCTCACAAAACATATATTCGAAAGTAAAAGACATGCAAATTGATGCAGTACGTTTTAAACCTCTTATTGAACAAGAAAAGATTTGGTATCGTCAAAGAGGATTATGTTTATATTGTGGAGAACCTAAGCACATTGTTCAATATTGTCCAAAGAAACGACACAACTACAAAACAAGAAGTACGGCTGTCAAAAAAGATAACATATCGAAAAACAAATTTGTCCAGCTTTAATAAGGACCGTTGTCATATTGTGGTTTGGCTACTGTGTGAAAAAATTGTATATGTATATTTAATGTACAATTTATTATATAGCTAAAAGAAAGCCATATTAGTAGACTTTTATTAGTTATAGGATGTAATTAGGTTGCTAGTTTAGAAGAGATCTATTAAAAGGATTATTATTAAGGTTTATACAACCTTATTTTTTTTTAATAGTGACTTTTGAAGTTAATTTTATATTGATAGTAACTTGTATATATCTCAAGTCACCTATGTTAGACATTGGTGATCCTTAAGATCTTATTTACTTCTTTTATTTGGTGATTAAAGCACCAAGTATGTAAATCTTATACGAAGAAGGGTTAGAAAAGGTTTTTTAATGTAAAAAGGATAGTTTGGCCATCCATGTCAATGAATAGAGGTGGATGATAGAAATCTCTATTCTAATTGGCCAAAAATCATGCCCAATGGGCTTCAAGGAGGCTGCCCGAGGGTTTATTAGGAGTTAGGGTTTGTTTTTGAATGGGAGTCAAACATCAAAGGCTAGAATCATAAGGTTTAGGTTTTTGGGTCTGATTTAGGTGCAAATTTTGTGTGATTTGCACTTTTTATGAAGAAGTTGTAGGCGCTCAAAGTTAAGGTGTCAATTTTGGACCTACTATCACTCTTTTGGGTATAATTCGCGCATATAGATAGCAATCAAGGATCGGCGATTGGAGTTGGAGAGAGCACTTTTACGGCTATACTTTTTATGTATAAGTTGATAAAATCCAAGCTAGGATGAAGGAGATATTGGGAGTTGAAGTTAGTGCTTTCAAACTTAAGGGTAGTAAGTGACCCGCTTACATAGTGGTTACATTTTGAGCTATATCTTATGCAATTTGATAGATTTTTGGCTCAAATTTTTAGGAGTGTATATGTTTATGTCACAAGACTATGTGCAAAATTTTTGTGGCATTAAGATTTTGATTTTGTGAGATATAAGGAAAATAGTGCTCGGGTGTCTCTGACCTAGGGTTTTAAGTACCTACTAGGGGTTTTAAGATATTAGACAATCAAAAATAAATTTATAGTTGATTTTTTCTTGTAGTGAAACTTAAGAGGATTATCTACACTTTGAACTAAATTTTATAGAAATTGAATGGTTGGATCAAGAATTATTGGACTCTAAAGTTCACCAAGAAATAAGTCCTTGCGGGTGAATAAAAGTTTGAAGGGTTTTTTTGGAAATTTGAACCTTTTTTGTACATACTTACTTGAATACAAGAGGGTTTATATATATAACTTCTCTTTTGTGAGATTTTTGTATTATTTGTCCTTTTTATTGAGAACAAACCACTTGTTGGATTTTTCCATCAAATTTCAAATAAACTTTCTACAGTTAGGTACCTAATGTATTCCCAGATAGAAGGCTATGTCATACGACACTGTGCAATTGGAACCTTGTACAATTCCTAGTGAAGGTCGTATTCTCTCCTCAAAACCCTCTCCTTATTTTATAATAGATATATATTTAAAACCAAAAAACTATAGAGCCTCTGCGTTATTAGATTCAGGAGCCTCAACATGCTTCCTAGATGAACAATTTGTTAAGAATCGTAAAATATCTTTAGTATAGAAACTAAACTTGTACATGTAGAAGTCATAGATCGTCATCCATTATCTTTTAGAGACGTCATTTATAAAATCCGTCCTATAAAAGTAACAATAGATGATTATAATAGCTACGTAACCTTTAACATAATTGAATCTCCGTCTAATCTAGTTATTTTAGTTTTATCATGGCTAAAAAAATATAACTCTCAAATAGATTGGAATTCTACTAGACTTGACTTTTCTCAGAATGTTATTAAACATCCTACTAATCAAGTGAAAAGTTATAAGTCTAGTATAATAAAATCCGTACTTATAGGTGCAAAAGCTTTTATACACGCAACAAAAGAAGGATCAACTTTTGCTATTTATGCCACACCCGTTTTTGATGGTGGAAAGACTTTAAGTGGCATTCAAAGCCAATATCTAGATTATCAGGACGTTTTTGAGAAAAAAAATAAAGATATTCTTCCTTAGCATCATCCATATGATTATTCAATCAACCTCAAAGAAGGAACTCAGCCACCATTTGGACCAATCTACAGTTTATCACAAGATGAGTTAGCTGAACTCAAAGCATACATTAACAAGAATTTGGCCAAGAATTTCATATGCCATTCTAAATCTCTAGCAAGAGCTCTAATTCTATTTGTGAAGAAAAAAGATGGATCATTTCAAATGTGTATTGAATATTAAAGACTCAACAAGATCACAATCAAGAACAAATATCCATTATCTTTAATATCAAGACTTCTTGACTAGTTAAATTAAGCTAAGATCTATACAAAAATAGATCTAAGAGGAGCATACAATCTAGTATGCATCAAAGAAGGAAATGAATGGAAAACTATGTTTCGAATCAAGTACAGACATTTTGAATATACATTTTGTCATGCCTTTGGACTTACAAATACACGAGCTGCTTTTTAACATCTCATGAATGATATTTTTTGTGAGTTCCTAGACAATTTTGTCATCTGCTAGCTAGACGATATTTTAATCTATTCTAAGAACGTACAAGAATATGAAATACATGTTCGTCAAGTATTACGAAAACTTAGAGATATAGTGTCGTGTTGTAAATTAAAACATAGTGTGAAAGATATAAAAGAATGTATTAAAATAAAAAGATTAAGATTAGAAGGACAAAGGATGAAAAAGAAAAGGAATTGTGGTTATAACCACATTGTCTTGGAGATTACAATATTTATCATAAGCTCAGGGATGATAGGTAGGCCAAACTACTATCCAAAGTAGCTAAGAACTTAATCACACAAGCTTCTTTGACTTGGTAGTGTAGAATGTAGTTCTTTCTTTTTTTATATATAATTTAATCTAAATTCTTTGTTTTTAATTCTTAGATTTTCTTCTATTTTATCTTAGATCTACTTTATCTTTATTTTTTTTTCTCTTAGATCTGAACTTAAATGTTGTAGACTGAAATTAGAAGAAAAATTGCAATAAAAAATGATAGTAAAAAGATAGAATAGAAATTTACCTCAAAAAGTAAGATTTCTTCTAGTTATTCCAATATAAAAGATTAAAGAGGTAGGAAGATATGGCTGAGGTGTCTCTTTGACCAAGGGAAGAAGGGAGACCGGGCGGGGATGACAAGGAAGGGTCGTGAGAGAGAAGGAAGAGTGTTTTTGGAGGTGCATAGGATTTTTGTATAGATAGTGTATATTTTTGTATATAGAGGGAGCTTGGAGACGATTTCAAGTACAATTTTTTGTAGATTTATAGAATACAAGATAAAAAACATATAAAAACAACTCTCATGTCTTTAGATTAAATATCAAGGGAGGTATGAGTTGTCAAAGTTGCAAGTGTTTAAGACTAGGGGAGTGAGGGTTATTAAATTTTGGACCTTGTTTTTGAAAACCACGTAGATTCTAGAGGCAAAGTTTGTTTCTTATAAAGTTATTTACTTTGTATCAAAATCTCAAGTGAATATAATCTCTGAGCAAAGAGTTATGAGTGAAATTGTAACCAGGTTGGGATGAAAAGAAAAATAGAATGAAGGCAGGATTGGGATTTGTATGGGCAGTGTATGTGTGTAGATTTTTTAGGTATAAAGGGAGTTAAGAGACGAATTTAAGTGTGAAAATTCATAGACATGATCTATTTAAGTTAGGAAAGAGATGAAAGCAAGTTTGACACTCATTCATTTTATGAATAAAATGTTATGCTCTTTCAAAGTGACAGGGGTCTATCTCCAAGTTAGTGAAGTTTGAGGGAGCATATCTTTGTGATCACAATAGCATTTTGAATAAAATTTATTGGGATTTGTAGATATATGAGTCTATTAAGTTATATAAAAAACTAATTGTTGTTGGAATTATGTTTAAAGAATTATTATGAAATTTGTAGTCAAATCTAAAGTTGTTAGAAGATAAAATTAAAGAAGAAGGATAGAGTCCATAACTCTAGTTCAAAGAAGACTTTTGGAGCAAAAATTGGAAGATATTTACAACATAAAATAAAAAATAAGCCTACAAAATTTTAATACTTAGATCTTTGTTAATGAGGAGCAATGAAGATGTGAAGTAAAAGGGGTCTAAAGTCAAAGGCAGCATAGAGGGATTACTTTGGCGACATGGTTCTCCCTAACCACATGAGCTATAATCAAAAGGTTTATAGAATTTACTTTGTTACTTCTTTAAGTGCCTACTCTTTAAAATTTGTTATATTTGATGTAATATCCTAGGATTTATGATCAAAATTAGAGGCATGTCTCTAAAGGCAGAATATGTTAGGGTTCATAAAGTATGTTGTTTTAATGTAATTTCTTCAATTTTATGAACTCTTATGGATCTCATCTTGCACTTAATTAATTAGAAGCACAAAAGACCCAGTGTTTCTTGAAACTAAGACTCTCATTACAACAGCGAGATTATACGTGAAGATAGAAAAGTGTATATTTCACACTACTCAAGTTGATTTCTTAGATTACATCATTTCAAATGATGGTCTCATAATAGAGCCTAAGAAAGTCTAGACAATCATGAATTAGAAGATTCTAAAGACGATAAGAGATGTCCAATGCTTTTTGAGATTTTCCAATAATTATCGGATCTTTATCAAAGACTTCTTTCAAGTTGCAGCTCCACTTACACGTTTGACATGTAAAGACAAACTCCAATGGAATCAAGAAGCGGAAGCAGCATTTGAAGCTCTAAAGTCATCGTTTATTTTCATACCAATCTTACATCATATTGATTTTTCAAAGGCATCTTGTTATCAACCTTTTGGACTTCTTCAGCCATTATCTATTCCAGAACAACCATGGTCTTCTATTTCTATGGATTCCATTATAGATCTTTCAAGCTCAAGATCTTATGACTCTATATTTGTGATAGTAGATCGGTTCACCAAGATGGCACATTTTGTGCCATGCACAAAATCTATCACAAGTGAAGAAACAGCTAAATTTTTCATTGATAATATCTATCGCTATCATGGATTACTTAAGGATATTATATCAGATAGAAGAATCCAATTTGTGTCAAGATTTTGGACAATTCTTTTTAAGATCTTAAAAGTAGACATAAAGTTATCTTTAGCTTTTCATCCTCAAACTGATGGACAAACAGAGCGTATAAACCAAGTCTTGGAGTAGTACTTAAAGTATACTATCAACTACTAACAAGATGATTGGACAGCTTTTCTGCCATTGGCAGAGTTTACTTATAATAATACGATACATTCTTCTATGTAATAAACACCTTTCTTTACTAATTATAGTTACTATCCACGACTTGATGCTTTTGACTTTTCAAAAGTTGATAATCCAACGACAGAAAATTTGGCAAATTATTTGTCAAAGCTACATACAATAATGAAGGTACAATTAAAAGAAGCTCAAGAACAACAAAAAATAAATATAGATGCATATCGCAAGGAACAACCAAAATTCAACGTAGAAGACAAGATATGATTATTTCGTCATAATATCAAGACTACTCATCCTTGTGATAAGTTGGACTATTGTAGGCTTGGACCTTTTTCTATTTCTGAATAAATCAATCGAATTGCATATCGATTACATCTACTAGAATCCATGAAGATCTATCCTGTATTCCACATGTCACTACTCGAGCCATACAAGACAGTGGATATACTAAGAAGAAGACAAATGCTACTGCCTCCTATAGAAGTAGACAACAATGAAGAATTCGAGGTTGAAGAGATTTTAGATTCAAGGTGGTGCCAAAATTGACTAGAATATCTTATGCATTGGTACGGATACAATATTAGTAAACACACATGGAAGCCATCCAAGAATCTAGCAAATACATCAATAAAAGTCAATACATTTCATCGATGACATCTGTAAAAATTAAGATTAAAAAAAAATCAATCTTTGCTATAAAGCAAAATAGGTTCTATAGAGGTTTTATCCTACCTTGTATCATTGTTTGTTATTTCTTTAGATTTTTTCATGCTAAAGAGATGGAGGATCAACAACTAGTGAATTTTGCTCAAGAGCCATCAGACAAGATATTGCGACTATCATAACCTTCAAGATGATGGAATAGAGATGAAGATCCTCAAGAACGACATGTTTTTCCTTGGATTGATGGCAAAATACAACATCTTTGATATCATGATCTTAGAAGAGACTCCCGATGTTTAGTGATACTTTTAGAAGTAGGAACTACTTTTGATGGTGCTCCTAATGTTTTCTTTGAAGGGAGTTATGAAGGCCTCTATAATGATCAAATAGCAAGGTGGTCCTGTCACCCTAGTATAAGACATTATTAATGGCTAAAAGGACCTATCAACTATCTTCAAAGGGAACAAAGATTAGAGTATGTGGTAAGCACAATTTGACGTATCCTGGACTTCCTTAATATGTAATCACCGCTCCTTGTGGAACTCATCCCTAGAAGGGGGGGATAATGTCAACGACATTAGATTTACTCTAATAATTATCTAATTAATATAAACCAATAAAAGTTAGTAAAATAAATTGATTTCATAATATCTAATAGATAAGCTTCTTAGAAGCTTCATAGATGAAGAATCACCTTTATACATGTCTATAGATGATTGATAGATTCGAAACTTGGTCAATAAGTTAGCCACATGGCACACATGTTGATAACTTGTGGAACAAGCTAGCCATGTGTCACACATGTTGATAGCTTATGGAATAAGCCAAGTACGTGGCGCACATGTGGGAAACTTGTCATGTAAGTTTGATATGTGTCTTGCAAATTAGACACATATAAGAAATCTTATAGAATATCGCCACATAGCTCTTTGTTAGATAGTATTTATAGAGGCAAGAATGAAGCTTTCTTCACTCTTATCAATTCCTTTCTTGCTTCTAGTCCAGATTCAAGAGTCTATAGTTTTTTTGGCTTGTGGCAATAGCCATTCTAGTTTCTTTTAATATACATACTTTCTTACTTCTATTTTGTTATTCTTCTTAATAAAAATTTTCATATATTTATTTGTTTTCATCAAGTTCTTGTCCTTGACACAAGTATTAGAGACATATACTTCAAAAGTTCAAAGAATTTTTTAGAACATTTTAGAAGTTTTTTAATTAGTAGAAGTTGCTTGAGAAGCTTCTTAATTGGTAGAAGTAACTCAAAAAGCTTTGTAATAAGTGGAAAGAGCTTAAGAAGCTTCTTAATTAGTAGAAGCTCCTCAAGTAGCTTCTCAATTTGATGGAAGCTCCTCAAGAAGCTTCTTAGATAGAAATATATATTGGAATTTAAGTTGAAGAGTTCTTTAGTCTTGACAATGCATATCTTTGGATTTTAGCTCATCTTTCTTAATATTGTACTGATTTAAATAATTCAAGTCTTTATTAAATTTTTTTAAAAATTTCTTTCTAATTCAAATCTCTTATTTTGTATTCTCGTGTCCTTGACAATTTTTTGTAATTTATTTCATCTTAAATATCAAAGTTGGATTATTTTTATTAGAGAGTGGATTAACTTTTTTTTTAAAGGCATATTAGGATTTTAGAGATTGCAAATTATGGTTTATTAAATTTTTTTTTTTTTTTATTATAATATTAGAGCTTTATTCTTCTTGTAAGAGAGTCAATCAATCTTTTCTTTGAAGGTCTTAAAGCATTTTAGAGATTATGGATTAGCTTCCTCTAAATTAATATTATTTTTTTATAGATTTATTTTTTATTTTTTATTTTTATTTTTTTCTTAAAATGATTAGAAGTCAAGATATTAGTATAACCAAATCTTTTGAGTCCAAGTTAAATGCCACCATAAGCACTCTTATTACATAATCTGCTAGGATTGTGGAAATTAAAGGGGTTGTTGTAAAACTTCATAATCATGTAACATCTAGAATATCACAATCTAGATTACACCCACTTCTAATTTTTGTGTTTAACGATGCACTATTATTTATGCTATACTAAGAAAATCTATATAAAATAACATAAAGAGCCTCAAGTTAGTTTTTTAGAAAAATATAATAATACGTATTTGAAGTTTTGAGGGTTTGTCAACCAAATTTGATTGATAGTGATTTTACAAACTGATACTTATCCAATAAAAGAATCAAGGATGGAATTGATTGGTGCTTTGTTTACAAAGCAAGTATTATCATAGTTTGTTCATTTATTTGAAAAGAAATTATCAATTTTAAGTAGCTTTGAAGTTTTTATGGAAGCATTTACAAAAATATTTGAAAAACATGATAAAATTTATTGAGCAATAACCAAGATCCAAATGTTGCAACAAGAGGCGTGCTCTGTGTCAATCTATACATCCAACTTTAGGCAATTAGCATGTGATATTAATTGGAATTAAGAAGCTTTCATAAATCAATTCTATTATAAATTAAAAGATAATGTAAAGAATTTTTTATTATCACTTTTGGATCTACAATCACTCAATGAAGCCATCAACCAAGCCATGAAATGTAATAATTGACTATTTCAACGTCATTAAGATCAATGTTCATAGACTTCAATAAGACAGTATGTAATTTGACACATTCCTGCTATATCAACAAGTAATTTGAATTTATATTTAGAAGTAAAAAATATGCAACTTGATGTGGTATATTTTAAACCTCTTAATATACAAGAAAAGAAGCATCTGATAGAAGAATATCTATATTTGTATTGTGGCAATGAAGGCCTCAAAATTGGCAATTATCCGAAGAAACAAAATCAATGCATCACCAAAACTGAAATACAATTGTTTATGAAAACAAAGATGTTCAATTATGTTAGGGACTATTGTTATATTATATATTGTCCTATTTAAAAATACGTCGAGCACTTGGTTGTAGAAGATGAGGTTGCGGTGTCGTATAACATATTATCTTATTTGAAAATGCACCGGGCACCTCGCTGTGGAAGGTAAAATTGTGTTTGCAAATAATCAAGAAACCCTAATATGTTTCATCCATATATGAAGAATATAATTCAAATTTCAATTCAAAAGTGTTTAAAAACACTCCTCTTAGTAACATCAACCATACATATATTCCAATTGTCTCGTTTTTTTTATAATTAAGTAATTTTTATTTTTCTTAATAAGCCTTAACTCTAATCAATGAGCTTTGATTATCTATAACTTTTAATTCAATCGTCCATTTAGTCTGAAATTTTGCATACAAATGTAAATATATGCCTTCTATATGCTTAGAAAAATTCAGCCTAACCTAACTTATAGATTGTAAGAAAATGCCCAATAACCGCATTGATAATACTTGGCCGCCAACTTGAAAATTGATGCAAAAATTCCAGTGGTGATTTCTCCTTCTTCAACTATTAACTTTAGCTCAAACTTGGTTTGTAGCTTGATCTTTAAGTCTTCTATCACTATGCCAAAATTTACATTGATCCAATAGATAGATCTTTAGTTATCACAAAAATCCTATTCAACCCTAAACTGCCAACTTCTGACAACCCTTTGTATCAAAGCCCAAATATCTCTTGATTGCATTGTTAGATTAATACAAAATTTTGTGCACACTTAGCATACTCAACAATCAAAACAATATCAAATTTTGAACTATAGATGCTACACAAATTGCACGAATCAGTCAAGAATGCATGCCATTATTGTCTTACATAAAACCCAAAATACCAATACAAACACTAACTTTGAACAACGATTGCATAGTCTTCAAAAATCCTATGAAAGCAAACTTTTTGCCTCTGGAATGAGCTCAAAACCCTCTCCCAAATCTTACTTGCCGATCTCCAAATCCCTAATTCTTTGTCCTAGGTCGTTATTTTTGTGGCTAGAGGTCTGATTTTGACCTTGTCTTATACCATGTAATCTTTAAATCCATTGTCAATATCTTTATATTTGAAGATTTTTAGATTTTCAACCTTTGAATTCTACACTTTGATTCCATAATCTTCTTTTGCCTCATAATTTTGTGAAACATCTATCATTTTTTCTTACATGTATCCTTCTAAAACATCCTTCATTTCTTCTTGAATGCATCCTTGTAAAACATCATAACCTTGTGTTATCTTAAAGCATTATATTACTTTATAACACTAAAAAATTTCATGGCTTTGTGAAACCTCATGCTCTTGAAAAATCTCACAACTTTCGCCATAATCCTTTGTGGTTTCACTACCACATTTTGTATCATAACCTTGTATAATCTCATAATCCCTTCCATAATGATCATGTAAAAATTCAAAACTTCTTTCATCTAATCCATATGTGGTCTCATAGCAATATGCAATTTGACTTTCATTATCATATTTGTGCATAATTCTACCACTTCTTACATCATAATGTTGTGAATTTATATAATCTTCATGATCATAACCTTGAATAGATCCATAATCCATCTCATGTGGAGGTTCAACTTCAAATTCTTCAACATAATCCAAAATATTAGGCAAAATACCGTCACCTCCTTCAAATGTAAAAAATACCTTTTTATTATTAAGAGATGTTCCATCTAAATTGCCATCACCAACTTATATAAACTTATTCAATGTAGAATAGCCATAGCTTTCATTCTTATTGTCATTAATTTTTAAATCCTTGAGTTCCATATTGCCTTCAAATTTTTGGATACTTTGACCTTCCATAGTAATAATTTGAATAGAGTCTTTGTTCTTTCCTTCACCACTTTCAATATAAGATCCAATTTCTTTCATTTGCAAAGAATTGGCTACTCCTTTGAAGTCCTCTAGTTGCTCTTCCACTTCTCTTTTTTCAAGATTAATCCCTTGCATTGATAAAGATGATATAAAAGCTATAGTAGAAGATTTCTTAGGTCATACTGCAACTTCTTTAGCTCGTGCTTTTTGTTGCTTTACTAAAACAATCACTGGTTCTTTCAACTCCTCCCAATTATTGGTACAACAACTCTCCATAGACTCATCTGCAAGAAGTATGAAAAGCTTGTCTCCCAAGGCATCATCAAGACCATTTAAAAACAACTCTACCTTTATAGCATTCAATGACTGTTGTCGGGTAGAGAGAATTTGCCTTAGGACAACACCGGGTTCCTAATTGCTACTAAAACTAGCAAAGAACATAAGAAGAAGCCGTACAATATTAGAATATAATCTTTATATAAAAATAGAATATAATTCTTATATAAAAATAGAAAACAATTGTTGATATAATGTTTATAAAAAGTAGAATATAATCCTTGGTATAATACTTATACAAAATAAAATATCATCCTTGATACAAAACTTGTATAGAAATAGAATATAATCCTTAGTATAAAACTTATACAAATAATTGTATAAATATTATGTATAATCCTTAGTATAATACTTATATAGAAATAGATTATAATCCTTGGTATAATACTTGTATAGAAATAGAGTATAATCCTTGGTATAATACTTGTATAGAAATAGAGTATAATCCTTGGTATAATACTTGTATAGAAATAGAATATAATCCTTAGTATAATATTTGTATATATATTTGTATAAATATTATATATAATACTTGTAAAATACTTATATAAATACTTGATATAAATACAAGTATATATACTTATATAATAAGTATAGGCAAAGTATATATATGCCCAAGTATATCTCAAAATACAACCGCATATGAGGAATCTAAGTTATACAATAAGCTGAAACTAAATAAATTACTAAAAATTCATCCAAAGGCCAAATCAAGCGTGCTTATAGTCTATAGAAAGTTAATAACTCATTGTAAAACATATCAAAATTTCAAAAATAGATGTATTACCGTTTAAAAGTTATGGCTAAATGAAATAGGCACTAAAAATTCCTAGCAAATACAAAGGCAGCAAAGCTCCTCTTCACTTCGGCCTTTGTTGTGGTTGCTTCCCTTCTCTAAATTAGACATGCAATAGCTTTTTAGAAATTTCACTCTATCATCTGACTTGTCTTAAAATTTCACATGTATACCTCTCAAAGATCAGATTTTATAGCTAGTCAAATCTACTCCTCAAACCTTAGTGACAATTTGCCCTCTTGACACTTCACGGCTCATAAGTCTTTCATAGAAGCTCCAAATGCATTGATTTTTGTTTTTATGGATAGCTTACATAAGCTACTATGAGCACCTAAAATATCAAAAAAATTAAAGAGACTCTCACACTTCGGTGGTTAAATAAAGTCTCTACCCTTCTTCATCGGATGGCAGCAGATCCTTTCCCACTCTCAAGCTCACAACTTTCTCTCTCCAACTCCAAATGCTACAAGATATAGCTTGATAGAAAGCTAGCACAGTTTTCCACACTTTTTACTAATTTCACTAAGAAAGAGTCGAAATCAAACTTGCAGTGGTAGCTCAAAGTTTCTGCCTTTACTTTTCAATAGTAACAGACCTCACTCTACTAAAACAAGCATAATGTTTTGTTCTCAATTCCAATATAAGCAAGTGAATAGATTCTAGAATCCTCACAACTCAAAAAATACATCCTTTTATTTTCATTACAAATGCTTCTATCTCCTTAGAGCTATCCCTCTCCAAAGTTCACTGCTCAAAAATTGAAACCCTCCTCTCCAACAAGAGGAGTCTTCTCCCCTTTTCTTCCACATCAGCCTATGACACTCCCACTTGGGCAGCCAAATCCTATTGGTCAGGCCCTATTCACCCCATACTCTTCTTTCTTATCCTTCATAAGGTCCATGCTACCTCAAATTTAACAAGAAAGGTAAAATAATCTTTACCTTCCTTCTAATTACAAAAGAATCTATTCTAAGATATAAGTAAGGTAGGAACTAAAACAAATAGCCATCTTAGTTTACTAATTAAGTGGCTAAAATAAATCCTCTCCTTATAATATCTTCTAAAATAACTTCTAGCACTCATACATGTAATAACAATAAATACAAAATATATAATATTTTTACACACTACACGTAAATGCAGTATGACATGCATCTCTTGTAAACCTGCACATCCTCCGACATGTGCCAAATTTAATCCTTTTCATCGTCTATTTTTATTTCTACCTCATCATCTGGCATTTCTTTGTTTTTTGATGGAATTAAGAATTTTCCAAGTTCATTGGTGTAAAACTTCCCATTTCTTCTTTTGTATGCTTTAATTCTTTTGTCTTCTATTGGGATCTTCAATAAAGTTCTATCCAATTCACAAAGTAAATAGGTGGCATTGGTATAGACTTTAACCACCACATATGGTCCAAACCATCTTCGTACAAACTTCCTTATTGTATTATGGTGATATTTTGATGTACTGTCAAACATCAACATCCAATCACATTCTTCAATTTTCTTAGACCTCAATCTATGGATTTTGTCAAATCTCTCTTTATTGCCCAATCAAACAACCTTAAGCCTTTCTAATGCTATTTGCATATCTTCAGTCAATCTTCCAAGCTACTGAATGCAAAGTTCTAGTAGCTTTTCTCTTGTAATATCATCTTCCCAAGATTAAAATATCCAAGTTGGAACTGATTCTTTTCCAGGCATAATAAGCTTATGTCCATACATAAGTTCTACTAGCATATATCCAGTGACAGTGCTATAGGTGGTTCTATCAGCCCATAATGCAAACGGCAATAGCCTAGGCCAAAGATTAGGCTTTCATTTACAAGCCTTAACCAAGACATGAATGATAGGAGGATGTCTTCTCTCTATTTTGCCATTGGCTTCAAGATTATAAGAAGTTGTTAACCTTAGCTACACACCATATCTCTGAAAAAATGATCTTACTTTGGTTGCATTTAATTCACCCCTATCAGCTCTCATTTGTCCAATACTACCATATCTGTTAAAAATATCCTCAAGAATGAATCTACAAATTCCTTCTGTGATCTTGGTTCAAAGAACTTTTCCTTCAACAAAGTTTGAAAGTTCTTTCCTTACCAAAATAAGATACTTCATTTCCCAAATTTCAGATGGCATTGCAACCAAGTCAATCATCTATTGGAAATGAATGGAAGGAGGATAAATAGAATGTAATTCATTTCTATATTGAATCTTAGATTAAAGCTGACATTCGACACATGAAGCCACAAATTCCTCAACATCCTTATATAAATCCTTCTACCAATATCGTTCCTTAATCTTTGTATAAGTGGCTCAAACTCCTCTGTGATCAACCCAAAGTGCATCATGAAATTTTCTAAGCACGTGGATTTTGATATCAAGATCATCCACTACTCTCAAAGGTAATTCATCAACTCTCTTTGCCCTCTTCCAAAGAAACCCATCTCTCAACAGATATCCAAATGACTGATGCTAATACCTTTGAAAGTCTTATCCATCCACCTCTCTTACCTCTTCAAAGTGCTCAAAGAGACTTTAATATCCTTTAATCTTCTCTCATATAACTCTGCTTTGAAGGAAAAGATGTCAATGACTAAATTTTCTCTATCAATAGCTAATATATGTCTCTCTTCCAAAAAGCCTTCACTCTCCTCGTGAGCCATCATTTCTTTTTCATAAAAATACTTAGCCCTTGATAATATATCTGCCACAGGTTTCATTTTTTTAGCAATGTGCATCAAAATTGGATTTAATTACTTGATATATGCTATCCATCAAAGAATGGCAATATCTAGTAAAGAACAATTGGAAATCATACCAAGAAGATGTAAGCAATCAATTTCCAATACAACATTTGCTCCAATCAAGTAGTTTCTTTCAACGGTTAAAATAATAAGTGCACCTCAAAGTTCTCTCTTTACAAGAGGATATGCTTTCTCGCATTCTGTAAGAATCCTTGCTCCAAAATAAATAGCAATTCTATTTTCTTTTATATCATCCTGGCCAACAATCTATATATAGGATAGACTTCAGTGATACTGCAAGCCATCATTTTTACAATAGCATCAACTTTCTTAAGATTAGGCCTTCCTCCATACCGTCCACAAAGATGTCCAAAATTTCTCCAAAACCAAATTTACACTTCTCAATCAAAAGGGTCAAATTTATTTCTTCAATCTTGTCTAAAATCTTATCAACATCTATAATGTGCGTTCTTACAAATGCTCTGTAACCATCATCATCTAAAATAGAATCTTTATATTCCTTTTTATACCCTTTGATAGGAATATCATCCACAAAGGGTATAGTCTTCTTTAGTATAAACTCTCTCAAGATTTGATTCATTGCATTTTACATATGTACTATTGAATTTGTAGTACCTTGAGGCATTGTGCACATTTGAACCAATCCTAATAGAGTCTTCATAGTTGTCAAGTTTCTGCTTTTGATGGCCAATTGAAATTGATCATAACCAGAATATAGATCTCCAATGGAATACATGGCATGTCCAGAAAATGCTTCTCCTACTTCATCCACAATTGGTTCTAATCCTTTGTTCTTGATGGTAACCTAGTTAGCTACTTGTATATCTTAAATGAATCGTAATACTCCAGACTTCTTACAAACAATAAACCAATGATTAGAATATGGAGCCATTGAAGGCTCTAATATTTCCATGTGCATTTTTTCTTTTAATAAGTCAACTAACTTGGGAAGTAATGCTCTTAGAACTGGTATTGGCTTCAAATCCCATGGCACATGTGATACTATAAAAATAACCATGGATGCTATTAAACCTGGTCGTACATATCCAATCTCATTTGGTGTAGAGACAAAGGCCTTTCCATGTTTTGAGAGTATGTGTCAAAACATCTTCTCTTTTTGATCTAACAAGAATTCACTCCCTCCAATCTTTAAGTTTGATAATGTTTCTTTAGTAAACTTGTGTCCAATCTTCCTAGCTTCTCTCAAACTTGGCTCTTTCTCTACTTGTCTGACATGCTCATCAATATCCAATAGAAGTTGAGTTGCTATAGGCTTAACCTTTTTGGCCATTGTTTTATACTTTGTATTTATTATAACCTCAAGATTCAACTTATAGCTTTGGCACAAATCCTTGCTCTCCATTGTATCTATTATCTCTTGATATAATATTCTTGAGTGAATTTCAACCATAATATCTGTATCATCATTTTTTTCTTCTATAATTTGCAAGTTATGTAAAACTTGTAATATATCATTTCCAATGCCTTTCTCTTCATATATTCCAAAAATATACTCATTATTCAAAAGAATTTTTATTTTTTTTAGATTTTTATCCATCTTTTTAATATTCTTCTTATTTAAAGAATCCAAATCTTTCACATTTGTGAAACTCACAAATCTATACTTGGTAATTCCAACAAATCTTCTTCCAATACTATGCACATTGGGGAGTTCAAAATTATTTGGTCCCCTGAATCTCCATTTTTCATGAGTGCAATTCATAAATCCAAAAAGTGTACAAAATTAGGTAGAGGCTCATATCTAAGACAAACTCGATGCCTTTCATGCTCAGACTTCACTGTCAAAAATTGCTTAAATTTCTTGCAATCACAGCTCTAAATTTGTGCATGATGAGATTCATCATCCAACACCTTGGTTTCGATTCTTGATACAGTGATGTAAGGCTGTCCTAATATCACAAAATAAGCACCATCATTTTGAATAAAAAAGTTATATTCTACTTTCATATCTCCAATCTTTGTCGCAATTGTCGGACAAGCTCCAAATAATTGTGTTTGTCCACAATTTACAATCCTTATAATCCATCCATGATTAGTATCAATTGGCCATTTATCTTTCTCATAAATATTTTAAGATATAGTGTTTATCTCTAAGCCATGGTCCACAAGAGCCAAAACTGATTCATCTAATCCTCTAAATTTAAGCCTTGTCTCTGTGGTAGCTCTATCCCAAAATGATTGAATATAATCCATTCCTTCCTTGTCTTCTCTATCAATCCCATGCACAATTGCTCAATCAAAGCTCTTCACTTCTACCTCAATATTTTTTTCATGTGCTGACATAGATACCATTCCATCTATCGCTCTTTTTTTCTTTTCTTGAGTTTGTAAGGCCTAAACCTTTATGTCATAGCCTCTCATCCCCTCTTCATTATTTTCCACCATCTTCTTATATTCCACAAAACCTTTATCTTCAATTACATCACTCTTGTTGCTGACCACACATATTTGTGTAAACATTTGTAAGATCTTATCTTCCTCCTCATTAATCAAATAGTTATTTTTTTCTTTAATCATTTGACCATCACTAGCCTTCTTTTCCATAGCTATTGGATCATACATCAAAGCAAATACTTGTCCAATTTCAAACTCCTTATCTTTGGTCATATGTATATTCAAAGCCTTCATCATGACTATTTCAGCTGTCATCTATTTCTTTCTCTTAATGACATCAATGATCAACTCAAAAAAATCTTTTTTAGCAATGCCAAGAGTCTCTCTCAATATAAATTCAATTTTGGCATTCAAGATTCTTTCTTTCAACACCCCTTTCATATCAATAGAAGATTCAATGTCAGATTGAAGCTTATAGGCAAATCTCTTATCCTTTTCTTTAGAGTCAGCTTCTTTTTCCTTTTCTTTGGCATTGTTTGTCCTCTCTTCCTATTTTTCCTTTGGAAGTGGCCCTTCTCTTGGATGATCAAAGACAAAGGACCTCCCAGGTCTTTGCCATGTATGAGCCACAGGACCTTCTATCTTTTCACCTTTTTTGAGTTCCTGGGTCTTTCTCTTGGATATTGGCTCCTCTGCATCATCATTCTCACAGTTTCATCCCTTCTTTTCTTCAACAAAGACATCATAATCTTTATTATTGTCTTGAACTTGATCTAAAAAAACTTTGATGCTAGTTATTTCAACAGGGTCATCTCAATCAATGACATTTCAAATGGCTTAGGCCCCTCTGCGCAAAGTTTTAATAGATGGAGCTTTTAAAGCCCTAATTATGTGCTGCTCCATTCCTATATGGAATGTCTCAGTACCTTGTCCATACAAATAATTGGATCTTCTCATTTTCTCTTCGATAAGCTTCTTCATTCTTCCCTTGTTAAAGTTTGTGCTTAAAAATAAGTTAATAGATGTATTATAAATCTTACCATCTTTGAAGACAATAATACCTACTTTAATAGCTTCATCACATGATTTATAACTTCAAAGATTGTGATTATCCTCTCCATCACAATAAACGTATCTTCTTATAAATGATCTTGCACCTTCAGATGATTGAGAGTCTTGGGACTTTTTCAACTCACTCATTTTTACCTTCAAATCCTTAATATCCTTTATAAGCTCATCCAAAGTTTTTTTATCAACTGTCTTAACCATCTTAGGAGATGTTGTTGAAAAGGTTGGAGCAAATGATACCTTGAAAGCTTTTGTAGCAGGCTTTGGTGCTACATCCATCTGAGTTGTTATACTTCTGAATTTCATTCTCCGTTGTTTTGCCACAAGAATGACTACCTTCTCTACTCTCTTCCAATCATTGGTAAAACCTCCTTCGGTGGCTTAGTCATCTAAAAGCAAAAAGAGTCTATCTTCCAAAGCATCATTTGCTGCTTGTAAGAACAACTCAACCTTCTTAGTATCAAAAAGATGCCTTTCTGCTAAAGACAATTGGTTGTATTTCTTCTCAAAATCTTGTAGCAATTCATTTGGATTCATGGTATTTCCAAGCTGTTATTCAATCCAATTAATAAAAGATGTCTTAGTCATCCTTTCTAAATCTTCTTCAAAGTACTCGACATGCAATTTCTCTTCAAATGTTGTCCAAGTAGTTATATTTGCATTCCTTTGAATTTCTTCCACTCTCTCACAAACCTCATGTACAACAGCTAGTGTGAAAGTTTGTATCATTCGAGTCTCAGGTACCTGTTATACCTCCATCTTACAAACAAAAACCTTCAAAAGCCTCGTGATGTCCTTTCCATCAAATCTCCCAATCTTGTCAATAATACTCTTCAAAGCCTTGGTAGCTCCATTGCCTCCAACTTAAGCTCTATATTGTTCCATAAACATTGCTAAAGCTCCGAGAATGGTGTCCATGTTTGCTTAGGCTCCAAACAAAGCCCCTCTAGTATCCTCCATATTGTCTTAGTCAAATCTAGTAGCCCCACAGCATCTCTCAATGGAAGCACCAAATATGTTGGCTAGAGAGAATTTGCCTTGGGAAAACACAAGATTCCTAGCTGCTATTAGAACTAGCAAGGAACATAGAAGAAAGTCATGTAAGTTTCTTCTATATTTGTATAATATTATAATATAATCCTTATACAAAAATAAAATATAATCCTCCATATAATATTTGTACATATACTTGTATAAATATTATATATAAAATTTACATTGATCCAATTGATAGATCTTTAGTTATCATAGAAATCCTATCCAACTCTAAACTGCCAACTTCTAACAATCCTTTGTATCAAAGCTTGAATATCTCTTGATTGTATTGTTAGATTGATACAAACCTTTGTACACACTTAGCACACTCAACAATCAAAACAATATCAAATTTTGAACCATAGATGCTACACAAATTGCACGAATCATTCCAGAATGCAAGCCATCATTGTCTTATATAAAATCCAAAACACCAATACAAATACTAACTTTGAACAACGATTGCAAAGTCCTCAAAAATCCTATGAAAGCAAACTTTTTGCCTCTGAAATGAGCTCAAAACCCTCTTCCAAATCCTACTTGCAAATCTCCAAATCCTTTGTCTTTTGTCCTAGATTGTCATTTTTATGGCTGGAGATCTGATTTTGACCCTGTCTTATACCCGGTCATCTCCCGAGTATTAATCTAACTTATTTTAAGGATATTTTAACTTAATCCTATCCTCAATTCAACCTTGATATCAACCATATCAACCATCTACTTCTTTTGTATTGATTTTATTAATTTATGGCCATTCTAAGGCAGTAAAAGAATTTCTATAGCCTAGAAGGTAAATTTGCTAACTAACCTTTATCTATTAGCTATTAAATCAAGAAAAAAGGATTAGAGGCTTTTATAAAAGGCTTATAAAATATATTAAATTCTTGTTAAACCATGATAATAAAATATTAATTAAAATATCATTTTTTTGACACATTTTCACCATATAGATGTGTCACAACACAACAGCAGTTTATAAATACTCAAGAACCCTTAATAGGTTTCATCCATATAAGAAGAATATGATTTGAATTGTAATATAAGATTACTTAAGTGAATGCCAAGTACTTAAAAATACTCTTCCTAATAACTTCAACCACATATAAAATCCAATTGCTTTATTGCTTGTCACAATTAAATAACTAAGATTTTTCTTTGCAAGTCCTAACTTTAGTTAGCAAACTTCAATAAGCTAAAGTTCTTAATCTGACCATTAACTTAGTATGAAATTTTTTACACAAATACAAATATAAGTCTTTTATATGCTCAAAAAATTTCAGCCCAATCCAATAAATAAATTGTGGAAAATCGACCAAAATCCGCATTAATATCACTTAGCTGCCAAGTTGAAAGTTGATGTAGATATCTCAGCAGTAATCTCTCCTTTTCCAAGTATTAACTTCAGTTAAAAATTGATGTATAGCTTGGACTTTAAATCTTCTAATTTTGTGCCAAATTTCACTTTGATTTAACTAGTAAATCTTTAGATATTGCAAAAATCCTAAGCAATCTTAAATTGCCAATTTCTGATACCTCCTCGTACTAAAGATCAAATAAATCCTGATTGCACTATTAGATTGTCACAAATATTAACTCAATCTTAGCACACTCAATTGTCCACATATTATCAAATTTTCAATAATAGATGTTACTCCAATTGCATATAATAGCTAAGAGGTGCTACTCCTAATTTTATTGTATAAAAACCTAATCTTCAATATAAATCCTAATTATAAAAAAAAATTATTAAGTCCTCTCAAATCCTACAAAAATAAGTCTAATGCCTCTAAAATGAGCTTAAAGCTAGTTCTCCAACCTTAGTTGCCAATCTCCAAATGATCCAATTTCTTGCCCTTGGTGGCCATTTTTGTAGCTAGAGGTCTAGTTTTGATCCTATTCAATACATAGTCGACCCTTGGATATCAATCCAACTTATTGTAAGGATTTTTAAGCTTAATCCTACTCTCAACTTAATTTTAGTATCAATCATACTAATTATTTATCTCCTCTATTATATTTTTATTAACTTATGGCTTTTTAAAAATAATTAAAGAGTTTCTACAACCTAGAAGGAAAATTTAATAATTAATTTTTATCTATTAGCTATTCAAATAAGAAAATAATCTAAGAGGCTTTCATAAAATCTTTTTTTAAATATCTTAAATTCCTATTAAATTAAGATAATTCAATATTAAATAAAAATCATTCTTATTCATATTTTTCACGACATAAATATATTATAATACAACATCATTGACATATTATGTATTGTCTTATTTGAGAATGCATTGGGCACTTGGCTATGGAAGGTGAAGTTGTAGTTTACAAGTATGTGTTAGGGACATAATCTTAGAACCTTCTAGAAATTAGAACATTCTAGAAGGAAGTCTCTGGAACCTTCTAGAAGTTTCCATTAGTAGTTAGTGGAAGTTTCTTGAGAAGCTTTCTAGTTAGTAGAAGTTGCTTGAGAAGCTTCCTAGCTAGTAGAAGTTGCTTGAGAAGCTTCCTAATTCATGGAAGCTGCTTGAGAAGCTTCCTAAGTTGTTAGAAGTCGTTCAAGAAGTTTCTTATTTAGAAGTATATATAGGAGTCGAGGCTGAAGAATTCTTCAATTTCAACAACACATCTCTTAGAGCTCTAGCTCACCTCTCTGGTGTTGCTCTTGTACTCATCTGATCAATCTAGTTCTTGCCAGTTCTCTTTGAAATTCTTGTTTAGATTTTCTCTTTGTATTCTGTGTTCATGACAGTTTGTCGAGACTGCTCTCATCTCAAATATTAGAGCTAGTCCTTCTTGTTAGAGTGTGGATTATCTCTCTTCTTGAAGGTATACTAGTGTTTTAGAGGTTGCGGATTACCCTCCTCTAAACTGATATCTCTCCCATTACAATATTTGAGTCTTATTCTTCTTGGAGAGAGTGGATTACCTCTCTTCTTGAAGGATTCTAGACGTTTTAGAGGTTGCGAGTACCCTCCTTTAAAACAATATTTTCTTCTTCGTAGAATTAATTATTTCTCTCTTTTAGAATGGCTGGAGATCAAGGGATTAGTATGACTGAAAGTTCGGAGTCCAAGTTGGATGCCATTATGAATGCCCTTGCTATGTTATCGCAAAGAACTGCGGAGATTGAAGGAGCATTTGCAAGACTTCATAATGATGGAGCACCTGGAGTAACACAATCTAGAATTCATCAACCTCAAGTTCCGGCACCAGAAAAAATAGCTTTGCCTGTAATTTGACAAGAACCTTTAGTTCTACAATGAAAGGAGCCTCGAGTTAGCCTTCCAGATAAGTTTGATGGTACACGCTCCAAGTTTCGAGGTTTTGTCAATCAAATCAGGTTAATAACAATTTTACAACCCGAACGCTATCCAACGGAGGAGTCACGTGTTGGACTGGTTGGAACCCTACTTACGAGGCACGCTCTATCATGGTTTGTTCCTTTATTCGAGAAGGGATCATCAATTTTGAACAACTTCAAAACTTTTTTGGAAGCGTTTGCGGAAGCATTTGGCGAGCATGACAAGGCTCGATGGGCTACAACAAAGATTTGATCACTACAACAAGGGACATGCTCTCCATCAGTTTATGAATCAGACTTCAGACAATTAACATGTGACATCAACTGGGATGAAGAAGCACTGACGAGTCAATTTTATTGGGGTTTGAGGGATGATGTGAAGGATTTGCTATTATCTCTTTTTGATCCACGAACGCTCAACGAAGCCATTAGCCAAGCTATGAAATGTGACAACCGCCTATTTCAGCATCGCCAAGACCAAAGCTCAAGACAATATGTGACTCGTCACGCTTCAACCATGTCAGCAAGCAATTTGAATTCACATTCCGAGACGGACAACATGCAAATTGATACGGTACGTGTCAAATCCCTCACTCCAGAAGAGAAGAAGCGGCGCATGGAGGAAGGACTATACTTATATTATGGTGAAGAAGGCCACAAGGTTGGAAATTGCCCCAAGAAGCAGAATCGACGCATTGTCAAGACTAGAGGCACGTTTTTTCAGGAAAATAAAAATGCCCAGCCACAATAGGAATCGTGCGGCTGGACAGTCAAAAATCGCAACAACAATCAAGTTCCTCCCTCTCTGCCCAACCAGCCCTTTATTTTACAATCCCTTTGTTTTTTGGTCCTCAAAAGCTTAAAACTTTAGCATTATTAGATTCAAGAGCATCCGCTTGTTTCTTAGACGAAGAATATGCTAAACATCATAAGATCCCTCTAGTACAGAAATCTAACCCTCTTTACGTAGAAGTCATAGATGGACGACCTTTATTGTCTGGTAGTGTCACTCATGAATCAGAACCTATAGAAATAGCATTTAAGGACCATAGTAGTTATATTATCTTCAATATTATAAAGACTCCGTCAAGTCCTATTATTCTTGGTCTTTCTTGGTTGGAAAAGTATAATCCAACCATAGATTGGAGGTTACGAAAGATAACATTTCCAATAGAACGTTCCGAGAGTAAACCAGTTAGAAGACCCCGAATCAAAAAACCTTTATTTATTGGAGCAAGAGCATTTGTAAGATCGTCCAAGGAAGGTACACCATTTGTCATTTATGCGACTCCAACCAGCAAAGAGAAGATTTCGACAGCAAGTATACCGGAGCAATATAAAGATTTTCAAGATGTGTTTCAAAAGAAGAATGCTGATATGCTACCGGAGCACCGACCATATGATTGTGCCATAGACTTGCAAGAAGGAGCACAACCCCCTTTTGGCCCAATCTACAATTTGTCGCAGACGGAGTTGGCAGAATTGTGGAAGTACATTGATGAGAATCTAGCCAAGAACTTCATTCGCCATTCGAAGTCACCAGCTGGAGCACCAATCTTATTTGTAAAAAAGAAGGATGGCTCGCTACGGATGTGCGTGGACTATCGAGGTCTCAACAAGGTAACAAAGAAGAATCGTTACCCGTTACCCTTAATATCTGGTCTTCTTGAACAACTTGGACGGGTAAGGATCTTTACAAAAATCGATCTAAGAGGAGCCTACAATCTTGTACAAATTAAAAAAGGAGACGAATGGAAGACAGCTTTCCGTACAAGGTATAGCCATTTCGAATATAATGTCATGCCTTTTGGTCTTACCAATGCTCCGGCAGTTTTTCAACACATAATGAATGACATCTTCCGGGAGCATCTTGACGATTTTGTTGTCATCTATTTGGATGATATTTTGATATTTTCTAAGAACGAAAAAGAGTATGAAAAGCATGTTCGTCTCATCCTTAAAAAACTACGTGAGCGAGGACTCTATGCCAAGTTGGAGAAGTGCTTATTTCACCAAACTAAGATGGAGTTTTTGGGATTCATCGCGACTATAGAAGACTTGAAAATGGATCCCAAGAAAGTGGAAGCAATCGTGTCATGGGAGGTTCCAAAGACAATTAGAGACGTACAATGTTTTCTTGGTTTTGCTAATTTCTATCAGATTTTTATTAAGAATTATTCCGAAGTTGCTGCTCCACTCACTCGATTGACGTGTAAGGACAAGCTCGAATGGGAACTCCTAGCAGAGAAAGCATTTCAAGATCTTAAGATGGCGTTTACAACGGCCCCGATCTTAGTCCACCCGGATTTTACAAAGTCCTTTTATTTGAAAACCGATGCTTCGGATTTTGCTTTGAGAGCCATACTTTCATAGATGGGTGTTGATAAAAAGCTCCATCCACTTGCATTCTATTCTCGAAAGTTCTTTGCTATTGAGATCAACTATGAGATCCACGATAAGGAGCTTCTTCCTATAGTGGATTCTTTCCAAGAGCGGCGTCACTTTCTCGAAGGAGCGGCACATTCGGTAACCATATATAGTGATCACAAGAATTTGGAATATTTCATGTCAGCTCGAATTTTGAATCGACGTCAAGCTCGGTGGAATATGTTGCTATCCAGATTCGACTTTGTTATCACTTATCGACTTAGAAAGCAACAAGGACTATCTGACGCATTATCGAGGAGATCGTATCTTGCACCAAAGGCTGGAGA
Source organism: Physcomitrellopsis africana (assembly GCA_036785485.1). Taxonomy (NCBI): domain Eukaryota; kingdom Viridiplantae; phylum Streptophyta; class Bryopsida; order Funariales; family Funariaceae; genus Physcomitrellopsis; species Physcomitrellopsis africana. The sequence continues at coordinate 11,277 of JAWRVF010001424.1, read as the reverse complement.
GGCAGCATTCGACCAACAGTGTACGACGCTATTGAAGCCAGAACAATTCCGGCTTCACGCTGCCATTGTACCAATCGATGCTGACTTCCTCAATCAGGTACGTACCGCGACCATTGAAGATTCAATAGCAGTTGATATCAAGCAACGTGCCAATAATGACAAGTTCAAAGTGGAGGGAGATCTTTTATACTTTGAGGAGCGATTGTATATTCCGAAAGGACCAGTACGGCTCTGAGTTCTTCAATCTCGTCACGATTTTCCAGCTGCGGGACATTTTGGATTCAACAAGACCTTGGAACTTATTTCTCGAGATTTTTGGTGGTCTCAAATGTGGAAGGATGTGAAAGATTTTATCCTCACTTGCGACATTTGTTCAAGATCTAAAAATCCTCGACATTGCCCTTACGGACTTTTATAGCCATTGCCAATTCCACGGCGATCATGGTCTTCAGTTTCCATGGACTTTATTACAGACCTGCCACCATCGAATTCTTTTGACAGCATTTTTGTTGTGGTAGATCGACTTACAAAGATGGCGCACTTTGTCCCTTGCAAGAAGACATCGTCAAGTGAAGATACAGCAAGGCTCTTTCTTGATAATGTGTATCGATATCATGGTCTATCAGATGATATCGTGTCGGATCGAGGAACTCAATTCGTATCAAAGTTTTGGAGATCTCTTTTTGAAATATTGAAGGTGGATATCAAGCTTTCTTCAGCTTTCCATCCTCAAACTGACGGCCAAACGGAACGGGTGAATCAAGTTTTGGAACAGTATCTAAGATGCAGCATCAACTATCAACAAGATGATTGGGCCGCATATCTATCGTTAGTCGAGTTTGCATATAACAACACCTTGCACGCATCAACTCAACAAACACCATTCTTTTCTAACTATGGGTACCATCCGAAGCTTGATTTGTTAAGTCTATCAACGAATAACAACTCAGCAGCTGAAGGATTTGTGAAGCAGCTATCAGAGCTTCAAACTATGTTAAAGATGCAATTGCAGTCTGCTCAAGAGTCTTATAAGACATCCGCAGATAAACTTCAAAATCAAGCACCTATTTTCAAAACTAGAGATAAGGTATGGCTACTTCGACGGAATATCAAGACCAAGCGACCGTGTGATAAGTTGGACTACCGGAAGTTGAGACCATTTGTCATCTTGAAGCAAATCAATCTAGTGGCGTACTGTCTGGAGTTACCACCTGCTATGAAAGTACATCCAGTCTTTCATATTTCTTTGTTGGAGATTTATCGAGAATCGTCTTTTCCTGGAAGAGTGCAAAGTTCACCACCTAGTATCGAAATCGAGAACCACGAGGAATACGAGGTAGAAAAGGTGCTAGATTCGCGGCGTAAATGGAGAAAATTGGAGTATTTTGTACATTGAAGAGGCTATGATATCAATGAGCAAACATGGGAGCCGGCCAAAAATCTCACCAATGCGCCGCAAAAGGTACAAGAGTTTCATCAACAATATCTTCAAAAACCTAAGCCGGTTCGAGGATAACTTCTTTCTGAAGCTTGCTCATCTAGTAACGTAAAAGGAGGGGAAAACACTACCAAAATTCATAGTTGATGTGGTTATTTTCTCCAAGATAGAGTAGATCTTTTCTGATAGCCATAGTTTGGTCTTTCTACATGGATAGCCAAGAGATAGATACCATGCCAATCATATCATCTCAACCTACTAGCTCACGAAGGCGACCTCGAGATGAAGAACCACCTGCACCACGACGACGACGGAGGATACTATTGAGATTATTGAGATAAATAAGTAATAATAAAAGTAGAATATATTATCTTGTAGAAGATATTACCTTAGATAAGTTGCTAATGGTCAAAGGATTGACTCTTGGCATATAGAAAGGGCATCCTATGGATATAGGATGCGGTCAAAGATCAAGAGTCAAAGTCAAGAGGATAATCCAAAGAATAGGTAAGAGTCATTAGTGCATGGCATAGGATACCCTCGAGGTACACAAGATGCCAACGGATCCCAAAGGGCATCTTAATCAAAGTGTAAGAGTCATTAGTGCATGGCATAGGATACCCTCGAGGTACGCAAGATGCCAACGGATCCTAAGGGACATGTAAGTCAAAGTCAAAGAGTGGAAGTTGACCATTAGGGCAGCAACCACCACCTATAAGTATCGGGTGTTTGGAAGAGAGAGTCATCTCATTCCACACTTCCCTTTGTGTGCAACCTTGCTGATTTGTACTCATACTTACTTGTGTTATGCTTATTGTGTTTCTTCAATAGATACCAAGTAACCGATCACTGGTGATTGTATTTGAAGTCGAGCCTGCTTACAATGGTCAGCCAGAAGGTATGTTTGCAAGACAGTTCCGCAATGAGGATACGGAAGTTCATGCTTGGTCGGAAGTTGAGGGCGTGGGCCACTACCATTGGCTTCAAGGACCGATGAACCACTTGCCTCGTGAAAGACAATTAGAATTCATAGCAGACGTTATGCGACAGATTTTCATTTTTTTGCATTGGTATTGACTGACAACAACATTGCTTTTCGGAGACCTTGAAGCTAAAGGAGGGGGTGATGTTAAGGACATAATCTTAGAACCTTCTAGAAATTAGAACATTCTAGAAGGAAGTCTCTGGAACCTTCTAGAAGTTTCCATTAGCAGTTAGTGGAAGTTTCTTGAGAAGCTTCTTAGTTAGTAGAAGTTGCTTGAAAAGCTTCCTAGCTAGTAGAAGTTGCTTGAGAAGCTTCCTAATTCATGGAAGCTGCTTGAGAAGCTTCCTAAGTTGTTGGAATCGCTCCAAAAGTTTTTTATTTAGAAGTATATATAGGAGTCGAGGCTGAAGAGTTCTTCAGTCTTAACAACACATCTCTTGGAGCTCTAGCTCACCTCTCTGGTGTTGCTCTTGTACTCATCTGATCAATCTAGTTCTTGCCAGTTCTCTTTGAAATTCTTGTTTAGATTTCCTCTTTATATTCTGTGTCCATGACAGTATGTAAGAAATCTTAATAGGTTTTATCTGTATAAGAAGAATGCAATTTGAATTTTAATTCAAAAGTACTTAAAGCCAATACAAAGTGTTCAAAAATAATTTTTATTAATAATATTAACCATACATAAATTCCAATTGCCTTATTATTTTTATAATTAGATAACTTCAATTTTTCTTTGCAAGTTCTAATCCTAATCAGTGAGCTTCAATAGGTTGTAACTCTTAATTTAACCATCTACTTAACGTAAAATTTTGCACACAAATGCCACTATAAGTCTTTTATATATTCAAAAAATTTCAACCCAATGCAATTTATAATTTGTAAAAAAACATCCAAAACCCACATTGATGTCACTCTACTGCCAAATAAAAAGTTAATGTAGATATTCCAATAGTGATTTCACCTTCTTCTACTATTAACTTTAGCTCAAAATTATTATATAGGTTGATCTCTAAGTCCACTAAGACCATGCCAAATTTCACCTTATTTTGACTAATATATTTCTAGATATCATAGAAATCCTAAATAACTCCAAACTGCCAATTTTCAGTATCTCCTCACACTAATAATCAAATATCTTCCAAGTGCATTGTTAAATTATTACAAATTTTTATACACTTATAGTACACTCAATCAAACATATACAACCAATTTTTTAACTATAGATGTTATATCAATTGCACAAACTAATCAAGAGTGCTAGTCCAAATTTTATTGCATAAAATCCAAATCACTAGTATAAACCTTGACTTTGAATAATAATTGCAAAGTCATTCCAAAACCTATAAAAATGAATCTTATGCTTCTAAAACAAGCTTTAAGCTAGCTCTTAAATTCTAGTCACCAATCTTCAAATGATCCCGTACTTTGCCTTCAATAGCCATTTTAATTGTTGGAGGTCTGATTTTGACCTTGTCCTGCAAATAGTCAATTCTTAAATATCAATCCAACCTATTCTAGGGATTTTTAAGGCCAATCCTATCCTCAATTGAACCTTAATATCAACCATATCAATTATTTATCTCTTTTGTCCTATTTTTATTAATTTATAACTTTTAAAAAGCAATAAAAGAGTTTTTACAACCTAGAAGAAAAAATTAATAATTAATTCTTATCTACTAGCTATTAAGACAAGAAAATAATCTAAAAGGCTTTTATAAAACCTTTCTTAAGTATCTTAAGTTACTATTGAATCAAGATAATTAAATATTAATTAGAAAATTATTCTCCTTTATATTTTCACTACATAAATATATTATAACACGATACCATATAGTTGGACAATTCAACACTATAAAACTCTTTAGATTCATCTCATTCTACAAAGAATACTTATTCTTTTATAATTTATTTGTATTTTGGTCTTAAGAAGCTTCAAGAAATTACATTGCTGGATTCTGGAGCATTCGCTTGTTTTTTAGATGAGGCGTTTGCTAAGCTTCATAAATTTTTTCTAGTATTAAAATCCAAACTTGTTCATGTAGAAATAATAGATAGAGAATTTTTATCCTTTGGTAGTATCATCTATAAAACAATACCAATAGAAGTGTTATTTAAATATCATAGCAACCAAATTGTATTCAATATTATTAGGACTCCTTCAAATCTTGTTATTCTTATACTTTCTTAGTTAAAAAAGCATAATCCATCTATAGATTGGAAGTTATGAAGAATGACATTTTTGATAGAAATCCTTGCAAGAAAACTTTATAAAAAATCATCAACTGCTAAGCCTTTATTTGTTGGAATAAAGGCCTTTATAAGATTGATTAAAGAAGATATACTATTTGTTATTTATGCAACTCTAATTAAAAAAGATATGACTTCATTGGCAATTATTCCATTGTAGTATAACAAATTTTAAGATGATTTTCAAAAGAAGAATGCTGATATGTTATCAAAGCACCGACTATACAATTGTACCATAGATCTTCAAGAAGGAATGCAACCACCTTTTGGCCCAATTTATAACCTTTTTCAAAACGAGCTTTTAGCATTGAAGGATTATATTATTGAAAATCTTATAAAAAACTTCATCAAGCATTCAAAGTCTTCACCAAGTGCATCTATATTCTTTATAAAGAAAAAATATAGTTCCTTGTATATATACATTGATTAGTGGAGATTAAATAAGATAATAGTCAAGAATTATTATTCACTACAATTAATTTTAGGACTTTTGGAATAACTCAATCAAGCCAAGATCTTTACTAAGATAGATCTTTGTAGATCATATAATTTAGTATGGATTAAAGAGGGACACAAATTGAAGATCACATTTTGGATTAGATATACACATTTTGAATATAATGTCATATCTTTTGGATTAATTAATGCACCCGTTATCTTTTAGTATTCAATGAATGACATCTTTGGAGAGTATCTAGACAAGTTCATGGTGATTTATCTTGATGATATCTTAATTTATTTGAAAAGTTTGGAGGAACATGAGAAGCATGTAAAGTTGATATTATAAAAGCTACAAGATTTAGGTCTAAATACTAAGCTAGAGAAATGTGAATTTTATCAACTAAAGATGGAATTTTTTGAGATATATTAAATCTATTGAGGGTTTAATGATGGATTCTAAGAAAATAGAGGTGGTTATGTAATGGGCTATTTTAAAGACTATAAAAGACATACAATACTTTCTTGAATTTTCCAACTTCTGTCGGATCTTTATAAAAAATTACTCTAAAATTGCAGTTTCTTTTATTCAATTGACATGCAAAGACAAGTAGATTGGAGGCCTCAAGTGAAGAAGGCATTCTAAGATTTCAAGACAATGTTCACTACAACTCCAATCTTGATGCATTCAAATTTTACAAAAGCATTCTACATAGAGACTGATGCTTCAAATTTTGTACTAAGCGCAATACTTTTACAAATGAATATAAACAAAAAATTACATCTTATTATATTTTATTTTCAAAATTTTTTTGCTATAAAAATTAATTATAAAATCTATGATAAAGAATTTTTTGCTATTGTGGATTTTTTTAAAGAATAATATCATTTATTTAAAAGAACAATACATCTTGTGATTGTATACATAAATCATAAAAATCTGAAATACTTTATGTCAGCTTGGATTTTTAATTGTCATTAAGCTTGATGGAATATATCATTATCTTGATTTAAATTTGTTGTTACTTATTGACTTGAAAAGCAATAAGGATTGTTTAATTTTTTATTAAAGAAATCATATCTTATACCAAAGATAGCAAAGATAGTGTTTAATTAATAATATATAACTTTGTTGAAGCTAAAGCAAGTAATATCATATCCAACATAACCGCTTGGTCTTGATATCATACAATTTCAACTTATTTCATGGCCTATCAGATGATATCATATCCAATCAAAGATCCTAGTTTATATCTAAGATTTAGAGATGCCTTTTTGAAATATTGAAAGTAAATATTAAACTTTTTTTTGCTTTCCATCCTCAAATTGATGGCCAAACAGAATAAAATAAATAAATTTTAAAATAGTATTTATAGTATATTATTAGCTATCAATAAGATAATTAGGTCTTGTATCTACCATTAACAGAATTTGTATATAATACTATTATTCATGCCTCAATTCAACAAACATTATTTTATTCTAACTATAAATATTATCCAAAGCTTGATCTATGAGGACGCCAAAGAATAACAATGTAACAACTAAAAGATTTGTAAATTATCTATTGCAATACCAAACAACCTTGAAGCTTCAATTGCAAGTAGCTCAAGATGCTTACAAGACATCTGTAGATAAATTCAAGAATCAACTATATACTTTTTATATTGGAGATAATATATGGCTTCTCTGACGGAACATAAAGACCAAGCTGCCATATAATAAATAAAAGTATCAAAGATTAAGACCATTTTCTATTAAGAAGCAAATTAATCTAGTAGCATATTGCTTGGAACTATTATCTTCTATAAGAGTATATCTAATTTTTCATATTTCTCTTTTGGTGCCTTATAGGAAGTTCCATATTTTGGTAAGAATACAACAATCTTGTTTATTACTATGGCTATGATATCAATGAATATACATAGAAACCGGTTAGAAATCTTGCTAATGCACCTTAAAATGTATAGGAATTTCATGGACTCTATCTCTACAAATCCAAATGTGTTTGATAATAACTTCTTGATGAAGATTGGATTTGAGAAATATTTATAAGAAAAAAAAAAGTCAAACTAAAGCTTTTATCAATATATAATTATTTATTCTAAGATAGAATAGAATTGTAGAACTAAATCAGTTACCAAATCAAACCTTTAAGTGTTGATAGATTTAATAAAATAAGATTCAAAAGATTCACTTGCTATGCAAGCTTTAAGCAAATCAATGCAATTTTTGTAATCTTCAATTGAGCAAAGTGAGGACAATATATTTCAGCGCCAAATATGACCACAATTAGAGCCATTAAGAGCAACACCTAACTATGCAAGTTTCAGTTCTAATGCTTAAGCTTTAAAAAGTAATTTTTTTAAAACTTATGATCTTATTTGGAAGATATTTTGAAGGTCGCAATGAAGATCAAATATTTGGATTGGATGTTTCAACAATGGAGGTACTAGCTTACAGCCATAAGCAATTTCTTTAAGGACTAATAGAACCTATTGTCCAAGAATAGAGAATAAAATACGTAGCTTCATTGGTGCAATGTATTCTAAATTTTTTACATATAAAAGAAGATTTACAAAGGTATAAGCTTTACTTGGAACTTATGGCTAGAAAAGAAGGTGATGATAAGGACATATACTTTGGAAGTTCACAAAATCTTTTAAAATATTTTAAAGATTTTCTAGTTAATATCAGAGATGCAAGATAGAAAATTAACAAAGAGACAAAAAATTATAGACTAGAATGATTTCAAGAACAAATAATTAGATGATTGACAAGAATAAAAAATTAGATGATTGATAAGAACAAAGTATTAGATTTATATCAAGAAACAAGGCAACACTTTGAATTGCTCTAAGATTTGTATTGGCAAGACTAAGGTATATCTCGGTCTTGTCTTCAATTTATATTACAAAGCCTATGTCTTATTGAACCTTCTAAAAATATCTTAAAAGATTTTAGAAGACTAAGAAAGATTCTAGAAGATTGAGGAAGATTTTAAAAGACTGAGGCAAGTTTTGAAAGACTAAAGAAGGTCCTAGAAGATTCTAAAAAACTAAAGAAGATTTTACAAGGTTTTAGAAGACTATGAAAGATTCTAAAAAGTTATGGAAGATTTTAAAAGACTATGGAAGATTTTAGAATGTGGTGACTTAAAATATATCTATGATATAACCTCCTCTTTTAGTGACATGTTTTTCTAAGAGCCGAAATGATTTGATGATCAAATCACATTTGCAAAAATATAAAATTCATCATAGTAAAAAAATAATATATTTTATCTTTTGTTCATTGATTACTGGTTCAAGAAGACCCTTGAAGTGGCATCAATGGCCTCAAGACTTAATTGTATCAACGTCCCATCTAAGAATTTTCTCTTTGTTACAACCTTCATAACATCCTCCGAACATAATTTTTGGTCCACTTAGAGTCACATTTCTAAATTCAAGGAGTATTACCAAAGCTTGGATATTTGAATCAAGATTTTTGTAATGAGGCCATACCTCCAAAGAAGACTCCAAAGGTGGCCTTACTTGATGTTAGAATATTTCTTTTTTGCCTTGCTCATGTTCTTTAAATCTAGTAGATTATAAAAGTTGCATTGGTTTATTAAGTGCTTGTATAATAGAAGAATCTTCTGACTCTTATTCTTATAAGTTCCTCAAAATATAAAAATTTGATATCATAACTAACAAGCTTCTAGCAAGATCTATTCTATCTTAGAAAAATGACTACATATAAGTGAAGGTCTTGGCATGGCTCTTCTTTTTCTATATTAATCTTCTATTGTTGGTAAAAAAAATGTCATTTAGAAGCCAAGAGATATTGGTATTTACAAAATCTTTATTAAAAATTGAATCTAGCTTTTTTAGAATATTATTGATGAAATTTGCGAACTTTCTTAAGTGCATTCTTAAGATTATTTGAAGGTTCTTATGTTCTTTTGGTAATTCCATAGTACTTCTAATGGATAAAATATTCTAATTATTCATACCTTATACACAAATCTAATATTTCATCTACTTTGTATTCAAGCTTTTGATTGACTTCAATTAGGATTGGTGGTAGAAGAGCTTTTCCAACAATACTTCATTTATAATAGATTTTTAAAAGTGAGACATGAAAGACTAAATGAATGCGCATACTACTTTGTAGTTCAAGATAAAAACTTATTGGATTTGCTTGGTGTAGAATTGTAAATGGTCTAAGTCTTTGGTAGTATAATTTCTGTTGTTGTGGTAGAAAGAAATTACTTCAAAAAAGTATTGAGCTTCTAGTTGCCACTAATTACTCAATCAAGATTTAAAATAATAAAACTTCCAAATTTATATAAAATTCTTCTTTATAGGGATATTACATCTAATACATAAGTCTTACTTTTATAAAACACTCAAAATATAATAAAATATTCTAAAATCTTCATTTATCTATATAGAGGGAATTTTTCTTGAATTTCAATAATCCATAAGTTTTAATCCAATTATCCAAATCTACTCAAAATTTATAGAAAGTACTGATATATTTTTAATAATTACTACTACAAATTTCAACTATTGATTCATTACCAATCTTTAGATTTCACAAAAATCCTAACAGTAGCTTCAAACCCTTATTTACAAACATCCACGTCCTAAGTTCTTTATATCTTATAAATTAAATATTTAAATACTATAAAACTTTGATATATAGCTTTTTAAAATAATATTATATTTTTTTAGAAATTTTTATATAAAAATTTGTCCAAAAGCTCAATATATGGCAACAACCATCACTATCAATAAAATGGTCTACTTACTGCCTTAGAATTCAATCTATTGTCTTTGACTTCTAATATCTCATTTTTCAAATCTTCAAATATAATAATTCCTCCATATTAGATATAGATCTTAAAATCATCTCTCTAGTCGCACCTCTTGATCTCTAAAAGCTCTCATACAACTCCTTGTATCTTCAAAACAGTGACAATAGATATGATTTGTACACCTTAATTTCAAGTATCTACTCGTCCTTCATAAAAATTCCAAATCTTTCAATTCTTATACCAAAATTATAGTACAAAAAACAAACTTTCTAATTCTAGTCTTTTATTTTTTAATACGCTCTTTAAAATTGCCAAAATCCTTGTTCTCCTTGTGGACAGTCTCTTCAAAGTCTATTGGGCATGATTATTAACCAATATAATTAAAGAGCTTCATCTCTTACCTTCATTCATCCATTCTTTGCCTTCATCCTTCTAAATAAGCCTCTTAGTAATTTAATTCTTCATCTTTGGCCTCTAATTTCTTCTCAAGGCTTCATATTAAATATTTAGGTCATATATAATTTAAATGCCATAATCAAACTAAGTAAAAAAAAAAAACCAAAATAAAGTTTTTTATATCAACTCGTTTAAATATTTTATTAATAATTCTAATACATATTAGAACTTATAAAGATATTATATATTTGGACTATTTTTTTATATATTATAAATAATTAAAGTATCATACTATGATAGTTAATTTATTTATATATTTAGCCAGAATAATCAGATATAATCTTATACCTTAAACTTTAGTTGGTTATTGTGATAAATATCTATATAATTTTTATATTTGTCTTAAGTCATTTTTAATTAGAATTTTAATTTTTCATAGATGGCTTTTAAGTAGATAGTTTGATTTTTTGCAATAGGACTTCCCACATCTTCAATTTGGAATGAATTTGTTCTAGGGTGGTATCAATAGTTTCAGAAAAATGGAATTTGCTTCATCAAAGAATGTTCAATGTTATTATATGAAAACTTAGCCAATGATAGGAGGTCCATCCAATCATCTTATTAATAATTTATATTCCAACAAAGATACTATTCCAAGATCTGATTCACTCATTTTATTTGATCATTGGTCTGAGGATGATAAGTTGATAAAAAGTTGATCTTGACCTTTAAAAGTTGATGTTGACTTTCAAAAGTTGAAATAGTCATTTTCAAAAATTTAATATAAATTGTGGTCTTTGGTCCGAAATGATGTCATTTGGAAGGCCATGTATTTAATAAATATTATCAATAAAAAGCTTGGCTATTTCTCCTTCAAAAATAATCTTGTGATATGGGATGAAATATATCATCTTGGTAAGACGGTCTACTACCACAAAAATTGAGTCTTTTCTATTAGAAATCAAGAAG
>JAWRVF010001423.1:0-70995 GCA_036785485.1 Physcomitrellopsis africana | reverse complement strand
CCTCCTATAGAAGTGAACAATAATGACGAATTTGAAGTGGAAGAAGTCTTAGATTCAAGGCGGCGCCAAAATAGGTTGGAATATCTTGTTCACTGGCACGGATACAAGATTAGTGAGCGCACATGGGAACCAGCAAAAAATCTGGCGAATGCAGCGAGGAAGGTGGAGACCTTTCATCAACAACATCCATCGAAACCAAGATGAAGACTTTCCCTATAAAAGAAACAAGATATAGGCAAGATAACATTCAACTTTCTATCCTTGTTTGTAGCTTCTTTGTATTTTGTAACGCTAAGGAGATGGAGAATCAATAGCCAACAGATTTGACTCAAGAGCCTTCATTTACTGACCTACCAGATAAGACATTGCGACTATCACAACCCTCAAGACGACGCAACCGAGATGAAGATCTTCAAGAACGACATGTTCTTCCTCGAATAGATGGCGAGATACAACGTGTTTGGTATCACGACCTTGGAAGAGATTCTCGATGTTTGGTGATTTTATTGGAGATAGGAACAACTCCTGACGGTGTTCCAGATGTGACATTTGAAGGAAGTTATGAAGGTCACAATAATGATCAAATAACAGGGTGGTCTTCTCGCCCTGGAATGGGACACTATCGATGGTTGAGAGGACCCATCAATTACCTTCGAAGAGAACAACGATCAGAATATGTGGCAAATATTATTCGCCGCATCTTAGACTTTCTACACATATAATCACCGCTCCTCGTGGAACTCGTCCTTTAAAGGGGGGGTAATGTCACGGACATATACATAGTTACCTATATGATCAGATAGAACTAGATAAAAGAAGATAAAAGCAGATTAATTCCATAATATCTTTAGAGAAACTTCCTAGAAAACTCATAGACGCTGCTTTGACTTTATAAGTGTCCATAGTAGACTTTTGGATTAGAAACTTGGTCAATAAGTTAGCCACATGTCGCACATGTTGGTAGTTTGAAGACCAAGCTAACACGTATAACATATAGAAATTAACCAGAAGTTTGACACGGTCTTGCAACTCGACACGTGGTCTCAGAATCGGAGCATGCAGCTGGAGGTCCTATAGAACGTCGCCACTTAGCTCTTAGGTAGATAGTATAAATAGAGACAAGAGTGAAGCCTTCTTCACTCTTGTCAATTCCTTTCTTGTTTCCAGTGTAGTTCAAGAGTCTGTAGTTTTCTTGTCTTTTGGTATTAGCCATTCCAGTTTCTTTTTAATACATATATTTCTTTATATTTATTTCTTTGAGAAAGGTCTCACTTGTTTATTTGATTTCATCCAGTTATTGTTCTTGACCCATGTTGAAGAAGTCCAGAATACATCAAATTGTACTTGTCACATACTCTAATCTTTGTTCCTTTTGAAGGTAGTTGATAGGTCTTTTTAGCCATCAATAATGTCCCATATCAGGGCAAGAAGACCAACCTATTATTTGATCATTATTGAGGCCTTGATAACTCCCTTCAAAGAAAACATTAGGAACACCATCAAGAATAGTTCCTACCTCTAAAAGTATCACCAAATATCGAGAGTCTCTTCCAAGGTCGTGGTACCAAACTTGTTGTATTTTGCCATTAATCTGAGGAAAGACATGTCATTCTTGAGGGTCGTCATCTCTATTCCATTGTCTTGAAGGTTGTGATAGTCATAATGTTTCATTTGAAAAAATCAGCAAACGAAGGTTTTTGAGTTGAATCCACTGGTTGTTGGTTCTCCATCTTCTTAATGTCACAAATACAAAGAAACTACAAACAAGGATAGAAAGTAGAATGTTATCTTGCCTAGATCGTGTTTCTTTTATATGGAAGGTTTTCATCTTGATTTTGATGGATGTCGTTGATGAAAAGCTTTTACTTTCTTTGTTGCATTTGCAAGATTCTTTGCTGGTTCCCATGTGCGTTCACTAATATCGTATCCATGCCAATGGGTAAGATATTTCAACCAATTTCGATGGTGCCTCGAATCTAAAAGTTTTTCAACTTCAAATTCTTCATTATTGTCCATGTTTATAGGAGGAAGTGGCACTTGGCCTCTTCTTGGTATATTCATTATCTTATATGATTCAAGAAGAGATACGTGGAATACATAATGGATCTTCATGGACTCCGATAGGTGTAATCGATATGCAACTGGATTGATTTGTTCAGAAATAGGAAAAGGTCCAAACCTACAATAGTCCAACTTATCACAAGGACGAGTAGTCTTAATATTGCGATGAAGTAACCATATCTTATGTCCCACATTGAATTGTGGTTGTTCCTTAGAATACGCATCTGCATTTATTTTTTGTCGTTCTTGAGCTTCTTTTAATTGCACCTTCATTATTTCATGTAGCTCTGACAAATGATTTGCCAAATCTTCTGTTGCTAGATTATGAACTTTTAAAAAATTAAAAGTATGAAGTCGTGGATGGTAATCATAATTGGCAAAGAAAGGTGTTTGTTGCATAGAGGAATATATCATATTATTATAAGCAAACTCTGCCAATGGTAAGAGAGTTTTCTAATCATCTTGTTGGTAGTTGATGGTGCACCTCAAATATTGCTCCAAGACTTGGTTTAAGTGCTCTATTTGTCCATCAGTTGAGGATGGAAAGTTGAAAATAGCTTTATGTCCACCTTTAAAATCTTAAAAATTATTCTCCAAAATCTTGACACAAATTGTGTTCTTTTATCTGATATAATATCCCTTGGTAATCCATAATAGCAATAGATGTTGTCAAAGAAGAATTTAGCTGTTTCTTCACTTGTGATAGATTTTATATATAATACAAAATGTGCCATCTTGGTGAAACAATCTACAATCTTGAATATAAAATCATATGAATTTGAATTTGGAAGATCCGTGATGAAATCCATAGAAATAGAAGACTAAGGTTGTTTTAGTATAGATAATGGTTGGAGAAATCCATAAGGTTGATGACAAGGAATTTTTGATCTTGAACAAATATCACACGACTACACAAACTCTTTAACAGCCTTCCACATTTGAGGCTACCAAAAATCTCTTGAAATTAGCTCCAAGGTCTTATTGTATTTGAAATGTCCAATTGCAGAAAAGTTGATATGAGCTTCAAGAGCACGTAGTCGTGCTTCACTTTCTGAGATGTATAAATGTCCTTCAAAATAAAGTAAGTTGTGCTTGAACGCAAACTTTGAAGTATCATGAGATTTAGAAGAATTATTCTTAATACCATGAACAAGAGGATCTGAGGGCATATTTAATTGGATTTGCTTGAAAAATATTAAATCAATAATCAATGTTGATTTTATTGCTCGAATATGAAATTGCTCCGGTTTCAGGAAGATTTTTCTTTGTTGATGAAAAATTACATATCCTTCTTTTGGTATAAGATAAGATTGTCTAAAAAGAACATCGGACAGACTTTGTTGTTTTTTTGGTTGATAAGTAATGATGAACTCGAATCTTGACAAAGACATGCTTCAAGAAGTTTGATGACAATATAACATGCGTGTTGACATGAAGTACTCGAGATTCTTGTCATCTGTATACACAGTGGCTGGACTAGAAGTGCCTTCTAAATAGTAGCGCCATTCTTGAAAAGAATCCACAATTGTAAGAAGTTCTTTATCGTGGATTTTATAATTGATCTCTATTGCTGAAAATTTCTCGGAATAGAAAGGTATTAGGTAGAATTTGTCATCTACTCCCATTTGTGACAATACTGCACCCAAAGCAAAGTTTGATGTATCTATTTCCATAAAAAATGCCTTAGAGAAGTCGATGCAATATAAGATTGGTGCAAAAGTAAAAGTTATTTTCAACGCTTCAAATAATACTTCTACTTCTTTACTCCACTTGAATTTGTCTTTACAAGTTAGACGTGTAAATGAAGTTGCAACTTGAAAAAAATTCTTGATAGAGATTTGGTAGTAATTTGTAAATCCCAAAAAGCATTGTACGTCCTTTACTGTTCTTGGAATCTTCTATTTCATGATTGTTTGGACTTTCTTAGGATCCATCATAAGACCATCATTCAAAATGATGTATCCTAAAAAATCAACTTGAGTAGTATGAAATACACACTTTTTGATCTTAACATATAATCCGATATCTCTAAGTTTTTGTAATACATGACGAACATGTGATTCATATTCTATTACGTTTTTAGAGTAGATTAAAATGTCATCTAAGTAACAGACAACAAAATCATCTAAAAACTCATCAAAAATATCATTCATGAGATGCTAAAAAATAGCTGGTGCATTTGTGAGTCTAAAAGGCATAACATTATATTCAAAATATCCATACCTTATTCGAAAAGCAGTCTTCCATTCATCTCGTTCTTTGATGCAGATCAGGTTGTACGCTCTTCATAGATCTATTTTTGTATAGATTTTAGCTTGATTCAATTAATCCACAAGTCCAGATATCAATAGTAGAGGATATTTATTTTTGATGGTAATCTTGTTGAGCCCTCCATAATCTATGCACATCTGTAGTGATCCATTGTTTTTCTTTACAAACAAGATAGGAGCTCCTGCTGGAGATTTTGAATGACATATAAAATTCTTGGTTAAGTTTTCATGAATATATTCCTTGATTTCAACCAGCTTATTTTATAATAAGCTGTAGATTGGTCCAAATGGAAGCTAAGCTCCCTCTTTGAGGTCAATTGAACAATCATACGGACAATGCTTCGGAAGAATATTTACATTTTTTTTTTCAAAAATATCCTGATAATCCAGATATTGCCTTGGAATGCCACTTAAAGTCTTTCCACCATTAAAAACGGGTGGGGTATAAATAGCAAAAGTTGATTTTTTTTTGCAATGTGTATAAAAGCTTTTGTACATATAAGTACGGCTTTTATTATATTAGACTTATAACTATTCACTTGATTGGCAGGATATTTAATAATATTCTAAAAAAAATCAAGTCTATGAGAATTCCAATCTATTTGAGGGTTATATTTTTCTAGCCATGATAAATCTAAAATAACTAAATTAGATGGGGATTTAATTATGTTAAAGGTTACGTAGCTATTATGACTATCTATTATTATTTTTATAAGACGGATTTCATGAGTGACATCTCCAGAAGAAAATGGATGACCATCTATAACTTCTACATGTACGGATTTAATTTTATGTACTAAAGATATTTTACGATTCTTAACAAATTGTTCATCAAGAAAGCATACTGAGGCTCCTGAATCTAATAAGATAGAGGCTCTGTAGTTTTTTGGTTCTAAATATACATCTATTATAAAACAAGGAGAGGATTTTGAGGAGAGAATAGGACCTTTACTATGAATTGTACAAGGTTCCAACTGCACGGTCCCTATTGTAGCTGGACAAATTTGTTTTTCGACATGTTATCTTCTTCGACAACCATACTCCTCATTTTGTAGTTGTGTTATTTCTTCGCACAATGTTGAGCAGTGTATTTAGATTCTCCATAATATAAACATAATCCTTTTTGACAACATCAAATCTTTTCTTGTTCAGTAAGATGTTTAAAACATATTGTATTAATTTGCATGTCTTCTACTTTCAAATGTACATTTTGTGAGGTCGTTCATATTGCCATTGAATAATAATGTTGAGGCTCCCTTGTATGACTCTCGGATTGAAATTCAAAAAGTCAATTGTCATACTTCACAGTAAAATCAATTGCTTGACTCAATGTCTGAGGATTGGATAAATTGAGTATTAATTTTTTATCTCATATTGTAATCCATAGAAAAATTGGCTAATGACTGTAGCATTATTCCACTTGATATCAGTTGCTAGCTGTCAAAATTGTGAAGCATATAATGACACTGATTGATTGTCTTGTTATAGGATGTGAATCTTATTGATTGCAACATGGATTGCATCATGTTCTCTATACATAGATCAAAATTCCACTAAAAATACCTCCAAATTATTCAATATTGGATCATGTTGTTCAAAAAAAAGATGAAAATCACGATAAAGTAGAACTCAAAAGTAACATTCTAATAAATCTAACTTGAGATCCTTGTATAGGATAACTCTAAGGTTGAAGTTCAATCACCAGCTGTACCTGATTGACGAATTCTCGAAACTTAGATCTTGTGCCATCAAACTTTTCAAGGAAACTAATTTTTGGTTCTTTAATGTTTGAACAATGCTCCATCATAGGTGAGGTAATATGGTTTGGTGTAGATATTGACATAACTCCAACCATCTCTAAATCTTCACTTCCTGCTAATCTTGTTGTTCCTTGTAGTGGTAAACTAAGTTGATGCATTGCAAGCATTAGTTCTCTGATTTGCTCTTGCATTTGTGCCATTCTACTTTTCATTTCCGTAAGCTCTGCCATGATAATACAATAGGAAAGAAGGTCTCTATGTTCACTTCAAGAAATGTAAAATAACACATTCAAAAGAAAAAATTCTAAAAACAATATCAGTTTAGAAGTGGGTACTCCACAACTTCTAATATGCTTATGTCTTATCAAGAGAGGGGTAATCCACTCTTAATCAAAAAAACACAAAGCTTTGATATTTTATGTATACTCTTGTCAATATGTCAAGGACAAGAATTCAATGAAAGCAAATAAATATATGAAACTTTTATTAAGAAGTATAACAAAATAGAAGTAAGGAAGTATGTATATTAAAAGAAATTAGAATGGCTATTGCCACAAGACGAAAAAACTATAGACTCTTGAAACTAGACTAGAAGCAAGAAAAGAGTTGACAAGAGTGAAGAAGGCTTCAATCTTGTCTCTATTTATACTATCTATCTAAGAGCTACGTGGTGGTATTCTATAGGACCTCCTACACGTGTCTAATTTGCAAGACACGTGTTAAACTTATACGACAAGTTTTCTACATGTGTGCCATATACATGGCTTATTCCACAAACTACCAACATGTGCAACACATGGCTAGCTTGTTCTACAAGCTAGCAATATGTGCGCCATGTGGCTAGCTTGTTGATCAAATTTCTAACCTACGAATCACCTATAGACATGTATAAAGGTGATTCCGTGTCTATGAAGCTTCTAGGAAGCTATTCTATTAGATATTATCAAATCAACTATTATAATACCTACTTTTATTAGATAATTACTATAATAAATCTTATGTCCGTGACAATTGTTTAGATAAGGCAAATAAATTCACTTACTTATCAAAGAATAGTATTGCCATTATAATAGTTGTGGTTTGGATCTTTTTTCTACCACTTTTAAGAAAATAGACCATTTTTTGCTTACAAAATATCAACTTATCTTTTATTGGAGAGATTTCTATGACCCTCTTCTATTATCAACAATTTATTTTTTATTTTTTATTTTTTTCTTGTGAAAAGGCTCTTAATATTTCTTTAGCATCTTTGTCTTGTTTATAAACTCCTCTTATGTCTTATATCATACAACTTTGTTTGCATAGATTCTTTGTCCTTTCTCAATGCATCAAGTACAAGATTGTCTCAAATTTGTTTTTGAATAAATTCCACTTCTATTGAAACTATCATATCATACTATCAAAGCTCTTTAGAGAAGTTTGAGCTTTTGACTGGAAGTATTTAAGTAATGTATTATCCATAAAAACCTCCCACCAGGATAGTGTCTACCCTTTTTTAGGCAATGCACTACTATATAACTCTTTGTCATGAGTTGGCCATTTCAACTAAATTCGGAAGTAACAACTGCTTTGATCAGATACACTGTATGGTGCATCAGATCATAGTGGGCTAGCTATTCTGTCTTATGAGCCAATTCATTCCGAGCCAACACGAGAACTAGGTGGACAGCCAAGGTGAGCAATGGCGTTACATTCAAGTTGCAGCATGGTTTCAAGGCGGCCGCTGGCATTGCAGTAACAGGTTTTGTCACAAGATCGCGAAGTTGAGGACTTGCTGAGAGCGTCGCAAACCATACCATCCAAGTTCTGTGTGAGTAGCATACAGGGTGAGCAAGCATTCTCAGACTTCTTCTTCATCTTCATCTCCAATTTTTGATTATTTGTATTCTTCATTTTCAGAAATGAGTTTCTAGCCATTTCAAAAACTTGATGCAGATTAAACATTGCCAATTCTGTCTCTATTCTGCATAGAAACTGAGACTCAATCAAGAGTGCAGTATTCTCTATCGCTTGCTAAATGTCTATCCGGTTTTTCTTGCTGGCCTCTTTTGACCGGGCATGTCTTGAGATTCGTGAGAGAGGAAGCAAGCTTTCAGCGCGTATGAGCTCTACAAACTCGACCGCGTTTCTGGAACTGCTCATGCAGACCGTCAATAAAACAGATCCGCGGAGGAGGGAGCTCATTTACGCTTTAGGAGATCAAGTTCCATTTACAAACAAATTCAGCCGTTTCGCGAGTTCGAAATATTACAAATATAGGTTGGTTCGCTGTTCGTTCATTCAAAATCTTGCTCTGGACAATTGTTCAGTTCCAAATTATCTCAAAAAAAATCACCACATATCTAACTTTCTTGACCGGAAATTTGAATTGGCAGCTCTGTAATGGCTCTTTGAGTACCAGACTTGGCATCACAGCCGGAATATGCCTCCTCATGAAGAACTACCAAGGCCAGGGAACTCCCGAGATGCAGCAGCTGCCGTTCTGCACTCCACACCACTTAGAGACCATTATGTTGTGGTACTTCGGGGATATAGGCCACATCTTCGACATGGTAATCGCAGGCACCCAACTCACCTGCAGATCTACAACACGAATTCGAGTTGTTTCTATCACTTCACAACACATGTATTCGCGTTGTAGTTCGTCTCTACAACTTCACATCTTTCAAGCTCTTCTACACATCTTTCTCAATCCCGGACAAGGAAGGTGATATCTGGGGAGGTCATGGCGCCAACTATTCATGTGCTGTCGCATCCTCATAATTTGACTCGTAACCAAGACTGAAAGAATTTATCGGTAGACCCACAGAGTCGACTTTGGCATACATTCCTTTTAGTTGACTTCCTCTGAGTTGATTCGATTGAACATGTATGCACTCGTCAGTTCGGGCCAAATAAGTCTGGAAAACCTCTGATCTGTGCATTAAAACGAGTTGTTCTGAAAGACGAAGTTTTGCACTATGTACACCCAATTATAATCTAAAAGAAGAGACCGTGCAAGTACATGCTGCGACATGAATCAATCTTAATTGGTGTGATTGGCACGAGTGAACTCAGGCTGGCACTGCTAAGCATCCGAGCAAGACTGCTCACAAATGAGGTGTAACAAACTCAGCTGTGAGGAGTCTGGGCAGGTCTAAGGTATCCTTAACTTGCAGGGAGCAACGAGGCGCAGATCAACCATCCCTCTCACCTCTGCAAAGAATCCTGTTCCATTGATGATAGCTACGAGCGTCTTTGAAATTCGTAATTTGGCCCTGTTACGTAACCAACAATTGTCATTTAACCAGTAACAAATACTCTGGGAAAGTTTGAAGGTAATTGTGAAGAAATTTACTTGAATAAATTAGTGTTTGAACTTAATATGTGTTGAGTAATCAGTGTGTGTGAGCTCTGCGATTACTAAGTCCCTGATGTGGCTCATGTGGCCGAAGTACCTCGGCATGGTCCTTTTAGTGATCTGCAGGGAAAAACGGTGAGCCGCACAATTCAGTACCTTCTAACGAATGTTTCTAACGAATGATCATGTGTATAAAGATCGCTGTTACAGTACCGAGCCTCATCTTCAATGCTGGACATACATCTGCATGCACACAAAGATGATGAACAGCCAGGTTGAATCAGCTTTGGTTTTGCACTGAAGCCAAAAATCTGGTTTCACCAAGAGCATGATCAAAACATAAAAGCTTCACGATCTTGAGTGTAATCAATCCAAGCCTCCGTGACTTTAGAAACGCACATTTATCATCACCAGATATTGCTAGAAAACTGCAGCTTACGAAAACTTAGGCAGATTCAAAATGTTCGTCAATGGATTGATGAATAGCCAAGTAGCCAAATCCTGAAGGCAGGATTTAAAGGAATGAATAAGGGGTCTTTATACTCAGAAGAGGTGAGAGGCCACAATTTTTATCTCCTTTGATTGGCTGTGATTGATTGGCAGCAATTCACCACACTTCATTTTCAAAACATGACTTGTACAAAATTGAATAGTAAAACATAAAATAATATCTGAATATTATTTACATGACCTCCAAATTTGTCCTAAGCAGTTTAGAAGGCATTTTACAAATCTTTTCAAAATAGTACTCCAAATATAAACGAATCATAGATAAGAATTTCACCAAATGCATGCAATTTTGAGAAATTTTTCCCCTAATATCTTATTTTTGTGAGGACGATAGTCCGAGGTTTAAACCAGAGTCATGGGCCACAAGGCACCTTGATCGGTGTAAGGTCCATTGTTCTGAACCTTTCATCTACAAGAAAGTACCCAATACCTATACAAGCAAACACCCAATTTTTGTGCGAGCTTCAGCCTAATGAAGTGGGTGTAAAGGATTCCTAAGAAGCTGTTCTAAAGTATCCAAATAGCAACCACTGCCCAACATTAGCTGGTGTGATGCATGAGAACAAACTAACAAAACTCACCGGTGCAGCAACCTAGTTCTATGCATCCACCAGGTCGTTATATTGCCTACAACAATAAAAATAAATAAATAAATATGTGCTGCTTCCAGCTGCATTATCCATTTTTGCAATTTACTTGAAGGGAGGGTAATTACTTTCCCAACACCAGGGATAACAAGTTCCCTACAAAAGTTTCAACCATCGTAGTTCACACCTCGTTAGAATTTATCGCGGAAAAGAACCTTTTCAGGTGAGGATCAGAAAAACCTGTCAAGTTATGCGACATATCCAATGAAGCCTTCGGAGACAGGTGAACCTCGACGACCTTCGCATGTAAGAACTAGAGGGTCAATAACACGAACCACTCGAAACTAGAACTTCACTCGTAAAATAAAGGTACATCCTGCAACCTTGATACAGCTTACGGCCCGAACGGCATTGTGAGTGCAGCTGTGAAGGAGTCAGGGAGCAAGGACCAGGACTTTTATTGTGCCTTGAGAATTGGCCGCAAGCATCGTAGGGCTCTCGCTTTTCCAGCACACGGCACTAATGAAGTGAGAAGTATCGTCACTTTCTTCATCTTGAGATCCAAATCTGTGCCAAGATGCTGGTTTTGACATGGCCTGCAGGCGAAGAGACGAGTTTAGCAGTAATCATGGGAATTCCAACAGAGATGAGCTTACAAGCACAAAGCTGGAACTATAAATGCCACACATTCGGACATTGGTCTAATCATTAACCCAATACCTCAGTAGTAATATCCTCTAGACCACAAGTAAAATACCTTAAGCTTGTACTTCACAATGAAAGGTGTTCACGAAAAGTACAACTAGGCTCATCAAATTCCTAGACAAATCTTTACACAAGCAAAAATCATCCTCAGAACCTCATTTCCAAAACCAACCAGAATAATAACAATAATCAGCAAAGAATTTTCCTTAATTTAAAAAAAAATTAAAATTAAAACTTCACAATATCAAAAACAAGACACATCAGGATCGTATAATCCATTGGTACACAAACAATGAAACAGAATGTTACCTTATGATATACAAACACCTCATTTGATTCACTGCCACAAGCTATGTACTCACTGTTAACAGTCAGTCCAACGAAATTCTTTTCGTTAGCGTGTCCTTTCAGTGTTCTTATCTGCGCCCACGTAACCTCATAACAGTCAATTGCGCATAACCATTAAGAAAGAGAACATCAACCAGCAAGTTCGACCACCGCAGCTTCCAGCACCCCTTAGATTCGTTTGGAATATTTTATTATACGTTGCCTTAACATTCCAACTTTACTCAGCAAGTACATGAACATGTTCTATTCCTGAAACTAGTATAAAAAACACGTTCTATAGTAAAATTAGATCACTAGTGAAATATAGTGAACTAGTAAAGAAGAAAATAAAATTAAATAAAAAGAACATACCGCATGGTTCTCTTTCACATCCCAAAGACGCAAAGTACTATCAGTTGATGCAGATGCCAACTCGTTAGACGATAAGAATTTGACATAGGAAACAGCTTTGCGATGGCCATTGAAAACATAAAGAGGCATCTGAGAATTGCGCACATCAAAATAATGAATATGATGATCCGCGGAACCTACCTGCAATCAAATAGAACCCACAAGTTAGCTCAATAACAAAGAATCGAATATTAATAACACCATTTGAAGAAAGCAAACAATGTGAGTATCACTTGATCAAATAATACGACGGTATCAACCATTCGGAAGGTTGCAGAACTTACAGCCACGTAGTTGCTAGAACCAGGGTTATACTTAACACAACAAATATTCGCTTTCATATCTATGTTGAGGACACTTGACTCTTGCCTTGTACACCATAATTTCACCTACAAACATAAACATTAAAAACCTAAGAATCGATTATGCAACAAAAGCTTCCCGTTAGTATCATTCATCATTTTCAACACATCACAATTTCAAAACACTTACCTTGCCGTCATCACTGCCTGACACTAGCATCGCAGGATCAGTCCGTGAGAAATCTACGCTCCAAGCCCGTTTTTCATGCTCCTCATATTCCATGATGCTCTGCAACACTACTTGAGGTCAGCTGATTGTCAAGCTAGCCCTAAAAAGGGATTAGGAAAACGTTAAATCATAACTGTACATACCCATAAGTAACATAAGAACTCCAATTACACATCGAGAAGACATGTCTCTGGAAACAGACATAAAGAACAAGAATGACAACTTGCCTGATGTTTATTGATATCCCAGACAGTAATAATGCCTTCATAATCACTGGTGGCAATATGTGACTTGATGTACTTATTCCAACTTAGGCAACTTAACTTCGACCTCGTTGACATCTCCACTACTGGGCAATGCACGTCAGCCAATTCATTGACAACCTGAATGCAAGAAAAATCAAGCGATCGAGTCACACTTCATAAAACTTGCTAGGATCTAGAGGAATAAGCGTTTTCTCAGATAGCAACTGCAGCTCACTATAAATCAGCCAAAATGGCAAACGAATCAATATATTGCATGATAACAAACCTATTTCAACGCACACCTTCATTCAAAGATGAAATTCTGATATTTTTTTCGTCAGCTTACTTACTCAGCAACGGCTCCAAGCGACATAAACATACAGATCCTCAATAATTTTCAGATGAGCAAAGCATACCGTTGCAAACTCAAAGACATTTATCCGCCTTGAAACACCAGCTGTAGCAAAAAATTCGTCATCCCTATCAAACTCAATGCTGCAGATACAGTAATCCTACTGTGAGTTCACAAATAAGTGATACACAACGAGTGGAAACTATGAGATTGGCTAATGTGCATCTTACATATGCTGCCCAGGTCATTAAAAACTGAAAGTCACTGCAACTTAACAACGAAGGCGCAGACTCCCTGCTCTCACCTCAACTACAAGCAGACATACTGCTGTTGAAAAATGTAATCTAAAGCAGCTGCAAATTCAACTATTTTACTTAATCTGCAGGACAGAAGCTCTTCTCCACCAGATGACCACATCGTATGATAATGTATCCTACCTCTAGACAGACGCATTCTTACCTTGAAACAATATTAGAGGAATGAAATAAATCTCCATGACGCAGCTCTGCAATCACACGCAAACGACTGCACAAGAACATAAAGATCCTTATTAGATTCACAAAACAGAGAATATGTGACACAAATAGCACGACGCTTAAACATGACCAGGCCTTCACAACATCAAAACTTTATGTAATTAAACAATACCCAAATTAGCAACGCAGCCCTAAGGGACTCCTTGAAACATACCACTCAGCACGTCACAAGGAAACGAAATGCCTCATGTGCACATGGAAACTACATGCCATTCAAAAGGAAAAGAGTAGCATACCTGTAACGTGTAAATGCATTAAGCACAGACTGGAAATCATGTAGACCCGAACAGTATCGATTGGAACCTGCAGACGCAACATCTTCACCCTTATCTGCAACCATGTGCGATAATTTTTGTTTTTGACGTTGAGCCTGTGCCACTTTCCTTCTGCGCTGCAGATAAGCTTCTTGCAAGTCCTCAAACTGACATGTACACACTCCATAACACTATCAGACAATTATCCACAACATTTAAACGTTTAAAGTGACATAGTCACGCAAATCATAGTAAGCCTCGTAATGAAGGACAAAGAGCACCTTGCTATCCTCCGCTAGCTCTAAGGTAGCTTTATGCTGATCTCACACCTACAACTACTCAAAGTAATCTAGTTTTCTACAAAACTAATGTGTCGAGAATAATGTACTGGTGTAATAGATAATCAACTAGCATCCAGTAGTGGCAACTAGATGTATCACATTAAATGACGATAAACGTGAGCTTCCATAGGCACCTCCAGGAAACTAAGTTTTCCAAACATTGCTATTACCTGAGCCATCACACGGCGTTTCTTTGCCATTGTCAGGACCGCTGGTGAAGGTGACAACCCCTGCGAATCAGTTTGACACTTGCTCAACGTCAAACCTTCTGCCAGAATTGCCTTTTTGTGGGTCCCAATAGAAGCACCACGTCCTCTGTGATCCTTCTGAAGACTGGTTGGAAGCGAACTAGCTGGAACTGATGCACAACCCTGACCACCTCGGTTCTGAGAAGTGGCTCCACCATTACCAATGTTTTCACACATGGCTAAGGTATCTGCCTCAGTGCATAGTCCCATCATGCGAATTTTACGAGAGTATTCCTCCTTAGCTCGCAAGAGATCTTGCCGCTGCTTCTCCACGGTGCTGATGTCTTCCTTAAGAAACTGAAGATCCCCTTGTATCTACATGTATAGAGAGCTCCAGTCAGTATAATTATATGAAGTCCATGTTGATAGCATACACTTGCCAAAGGTCTAACCAAAAGGTGAAAATCAAGACGTGAATAGTCTAAAAATGACGCCAAAAGCACAGATACATGCAATTTAAACAAAGCTACCCCAGAAATCAAGTCCTTCGTACTGAATAGGTAATCTAGTTTCGAAGACTAAGCACTTACAAGGTTAAGTTCTTCTTGCTTCTGCTGCCGAGACCGATGCAGAAACTCTAGTAAAATCTCCATATTAGTTTCAGCTTCTTCTTGTTCAGCCTTCCGTTTCTTCTCTGACAGCAAGTGCATGAGAGAATCCAGCTCTATAACAGGAAAATCCACATCCTTGCATCAAAACAGAAACAGATAAGTGCCACTATTGCATCAAAACAGAACCACCAGAAACATCCCAGCATTGTATCCGTGCTCAACTATCTGAATTGATACAAATCACATTTACCCGATCTTTTGAGTCGCAACCTTGTAAACATCATTAATGTTATACTATCATGTGCAGCAGGGCTATTAGTACGAACTGACACATCAATAATAAAAGAAAAATATCTCCAACATTTCTGGATGTTCCTTAGCAACCATCAGTGCATTAATTTCAGAAATATAGTAATTATAAGCTAGAAAAAAGAAAAAAGAAAAAGAAAATTCTCTCCAGTCATGAAGAGAATTGATGAAAGCAGCATAACACTCTAACACGAAATATTGAGCTAGAGAGAAATTATAATTTCGCTAGATAGCAGATTATCCACATAAAATAGTAGTAGATCCACTCAGCAAAGTGTGTTTTTTCGTAATAAGATTGAAAGATGCCACACCAACATAACGATAAATGCAATTGATACGGTTTCCATCCACTGACCCTTAAAATCCCTGAAAAAGAAAAGGAAATTGAAGAAACTAGAAAAGAATTGCTTTGGAACCACGTTTCTTTAAACCCCGCATGCTTCAACAGCAGTTTTGAGGATAAAATTTTCATGGTTAGAAAAGGATGCGATCGCTTTCTACAATTTAGGCGACTTAGGATATGTTGAATCACAAAGATGCCTTAAGACAACAGCATGAGAAAAATGTATTTATCACGCAAGCTATACACGGAGGAGCTATTCTGAATAATTGGCAGCGGACGTCAACAAACCTGCTGAAGGGCAAGCCGTAAATGCTCGGCTGGGGATGCATTACTAAAAAACTGAGAAGCGGAAGCCTTTCCCAACAACTGCACCAAGTTGATTCACACGAAAGTAACGTGTCAAAGTCATGAAACAAGCTACATTTGTTAAAAAAGCGATCGCCCCTATTCCATCCTGCTTGTGGAACAATATGTCATTTACGCAAGACAAATGCATGTCCTTTCCAAGATTTTCATAGAACATTGGTAAAACATTGTTCACTTTCAGAAATTGAGAAAATTTTCTTACGGATGCAGAAGTGAAAGAGATGACTAAGCACTTGAAACAACGCCTTCACCTTGTTAAGTAAAAAGTTGGGGAAAAGCTGGCTGTTCGTAAGGTACAATCCGCAGCAAGGACAATTATTCTTGTTGTTCAAATGCGTCGTTATACACGTGTAACAAAAGCTGTGCCCACAAGCGGTCAAGAATGCATCCTTCATGGTCTGTATGCAAATGGGGCAGAAAAAATCCTTGTCCAAGACTGAATTTGTTGACACTGCAGCCTTGCACTTGATATCATCCTCCGACCAGGAGCCCGTTCGTGGTTCTTGCTTAACCATTTCCACGGGAGATACATGAGGCTCTACCGACTCTTGGGCAAAGGGCCCAGACCCTCCCTCCATCCTCACTGTGGTGGCTGCTCCACTATCAAAGCTTCACTTTATCGCAAGAAATTGTCATTGTCAAATCCATCCTCGTATGAGATCTCCTACTGAAAGCTCAGTCTAATCTAAGAGTCCACAAGATGCTATTCAAGCCAACTCCACATCTTCGATTCCCGCTCCTCAAGAAATCTCACGGCTGCAATTTCGATGTAGCTCTAAATGCACCCTCCGAGGGCAAGGCATATTCAATGACACTTCAAGCCACGCCACCAGACCTCGTCAATTTCGAACCAATAGCTCTATACAATAGAGCGCATTCCCTACAGCAGAATCCACAAGGACTTCGAAAACCCTAAGAATGTGAAGAGGCAGGAAAGTCTTAGAAGCTGCACCGTGCGCATTAATTCATGCGCGCGATATTCAAATGAGTTAATCCAAAGCTTTCAGCTTAAAAATCCGCGGCATGAGCAATAATGCAGAACGAAACAATCTCTAATACCGCGTTGCTCCAAACCTCGCCACGCCACAACGCACCACAGCACAGCACAAAACGCTTCAGCTACTAACACGATCTCAAAAAGCCAGGAACACCTATCCAAGGTCTGCTACCCACCAAGACAACCTCCGCAACCAACCTCCAGGCTCCCACATCCCGCCACAGTCTACCAAATTCCAATCCCAACCATATCCGAGTCACGCCCTCCAACTCCAAACGCATCCTAGTCACTTCAATTAAATGCAACACCTCCCCTCCAAGACCTCCAGCTTCTCAACTCCAAGGTTCCCCTTGCACCGGTGACTTCCGTCCACCACTCCAAATCTAAATCCCGTCCCCACCACAACACAGAGAACAACACTAATCGCCACTGTTCCGGCGGAAATTTGACCCCGACAGAGCAAATGAGAGCTCGGTGCAACCGCAAGAACTAGAGCAACTGTAGTGGCTACCCAAGAGGAGCAATGGAGGCGAGTAGCAGCCCGTACGATGGGCAAGAGGAGCGTCGAGCAGCAGCAGGAAGAGCTCGCAAGACGAAGGGAGGAAAGGGCGATGATGCCATAGCCACTCGAAAGCAAACCGCCCGTGGTTCCCTCGTCATCAAAGCCTGGAAACCACCAAGAAATCATCTCATCTTCCCAATTACTTTTACAAAACGACAAACGCGTGCGATGTTTTTAGGAGACACTCAATATTTTAGTTAAAATGCCAGAATTACAGTTTGGATTTTCATCTCCCTCACTGGAACAAAGAGTTTCGGTAGAGGTCTCGATTCGGCTCCGCAACAATCCCCCCCCCGCTCTCGGCACTCTGCGAAGCACAGTGGAAGCGAAGGCGAAGGCGGGCAGCAAACATGGCGCCCTCCTCGGGAACGGTGCGTTCCAATGGCCTATCTATAAAGTTGGGAACGGGCTGAGTTGGCGAATAGGTGGGGTGTGGGGAGCGAGCAAGAGGGCCCTGCCCACGTGGGCGTATTCTAACGCCATTCAAATCCTGGGTAACTCCTACAGAATCTAAAACGAGGCGGAGGTTGAGGTGGAATCAAATCCTTCGCTGTCCTCCCCTCTCCCCTCCCCTCCTTGCCTCCGGTAAAATGCCATCGTTCTCACCCATTCTCAGTTTTAGTCCATGATAACTTTCTTGAAGAGACTTTACTTTTCTTCCCTGGTAATTTTGAAGTCTCGCAGGAAGAGAGGGGTCTGGGGTCTAATTCATTCATTCGTTCGACACACATGGGACGACAAATTTGTTTGTGATACTCAAATCCTTCTTCAGATTCTCATTTTGAGCTTAAATTGCCATGTTATCAAATTTTTATGCCTCAAAATGTCATTGAAAAACCTATGTGCATTTGAAAAAAAAACAATGTGCGATGATTCTTGATACCCTCTAATGTGCTTAATGATACTTTTTTGTTTTTGAATTCATGTTTTTTACATTTTCTTATCATTTGAGTGAAAGAGAAGATGATGGTTTGATAAAGAAAAGAACAATGATGAAAGAATGATAGACAAGTGAAAGTTCACAATGAAGGTATTATAAATATTCTTAAAAGAATATTTGAAATAAAATTAATATGTATTATCAATATAGAAATACAATAAAAAGAACAAGAATATTTGTAAAGGTTAAAAAATTTAATTGTAACTCTTTCAAAATAAAATACAAATCACTTGCATATTACCAAAGTAAAATATATATATATATATATATATATATATATTATTTTATAAATTATATAAAAAAACATTAATGTATCAAAGACATAGATCAAGTAACTCCTACAATGCTTAAAGAATCATACTGCAAATGCATCAAAAGAACCACAATCTAATTAAAAATATTATGGTCATTACTTGATTTATCTAAAATAAATTTGATACAAAAACATTCAACTTCAAAAATTACTTTGAGATGTGAAAAGAGAAAAAAATTGAAGGAAGGACATGTCATTTTGAAGCTGAGTGATAAAAGTATGTTCTTCATTGTCAATAGCACATATTTAAACATCAAAATTCTGGATTTTCAAGTCATGCCCCATCTAAGTTATTATAAACCATGATAATTCAAATCCACCTTAATGCTTACAAAATTTGATTACTGTTATTTACATAACAAAAATAAATAAATCATTTGATTTTTTTATTTAAATCAAAATCAAAAGATCAGATGTTGCAGTGAATGAAAACTTCAACATTTTTGTTTGACATTTTAAGTTCAAATTTACTACTCAGGAATTATTTGAATCACATTCTATGCAACAAAAAAATGTTTACTAAGCACAACCTTGATTTTCTGTAAATCAAATACCAATAGAGATTTATAAATACTTATATATATATATATATATATATATATATATATATTGTTGCTTGTATATGAATAAACAATGAGAATTGAAGGCAGAAAAACATTTTATGTTGATTGCTTCATATTCTTTGTGATTGTTGAAGCTTCTTGTGGTAGTGTTCATGTTAAAAGATATTTTGCCCATCTGAATATGTATTTGATTGAATCCTTGTGATAATAATTTGATAAAGATATCATACTTTCTTGTGATATCTTAACAATATATATAATTTAATTTTTTCAAAACTTTTAAAAATTCATACTAAGATATTTTAATAAAATTTGTGAAGTATATTTTATATAATAGTATTTAAAAAATTTAAATATATTTCTATTATAATAAATTCTTTAATATTTTTTTAAAAAAGAAATTGATATTTTCATCTACACTTTTACTATTTCCAACCATTATGTGATTACCACCATAATACAATAGAACCATTAGCCATTGTTCATTGTGATAATCATTTCTAGGCAACGTGGTTGGTTTCCAATAACCTATTACTTCCTATTGGAGCCTCCTTTTTGCAAAAGCATAGTGGGATTAAATTGCTACCCCCATGGCATCATCAATTTGTCATACATATAAGGACATGGCCAAACATGGAATTATATAAAATAAACAAAGAAGGAATAGAAATCATAGGCCTTTATAAAGATGATGCAACACACCGTTTGTAACTCCATGTATATAATAGAACTATTATATCATGGTGGTAGTTATATTGTCAAAGTAGAGAGAGTTTGTTTCAAGAAAATATTAGGCTTTTGGCTATCACTAATTGCTCAATTAAGTATTAAGATTAAAAAAACTTCAAATTTATATATATATATATATTTTTATTGGAATAATTATATCAAATATATAAGTTTTCAATGAACAAAAATACTCAAATTCATAATAAAATACTATAAATCTTATGCATCCTAGAAGGATATTTTTTTCAAAATCTAATAGCATATATCTTTCAATCAAACTGTTTAAACAATTTCAAATTTTACATGAAGTATAGATGTACTTTTAACAACTATCACACCAAATTTCAACTATAGATTCAATACAAATCTTAAAATATCACTAAAATTCTAACAACAGCTTCAAATCCTTCTTTACAGACACATATAAGCTAAATTCTTCATATCTCACAAACTAAACTTTCAAACGCCATGAAAATTGGTGTGTAGCTTTTCAACATAACAATTCACCTCTTAAAAAATTTTAAACAAAAATTTGTTTAGAAACTTAAGATATGGCAAAAATCATCACTATCAATAAAATGGTCTATTTACTACCTTAGAATTGGATCTGTTATCTTCAACTTCTAATATCTTCTTCTTTAAATTTCCAAATATAATAATTCTTCTATGTAACATGTAGGTCTTATAATCACCACTTCAATTGCATCTCTCGATCTCCAAAAGCTCTTATATAACTTCTTGTATCTTCAAAAGAGTGACAATATATTCTAAATCTGTACCTTAACTTTAAACGGCTATATCTCCTTCATCTCAATTTTGAATCCTTAATTTTTCTATATAAATTGTCATTCAAAATCTAAACTTTAAAATTTTTACTTTGCTCTTTTCTAATGCCACCTTTGAAATCATCCAAATCTTTAAAATGTCGTAGATAGCTTACTAAAAGCCTATTGGGTATAAAAACTAATCAATGGAGATGAAGTCTAACCAATGGGATGAAGTCTAATCAATGGGATGAAGTCCTATATCCCTTACCTTCATCCTTCCATACCTTGCTTTCATCCCTCCAAATAAATCTCTTAATAGCTTGGATTTCAACCTTTTAGGCCCCAAATCTCTTTTCAAAACTTCATATTAAACATCTAGGTTCTATATAATTTAAATGCCATAATCAAATTAGGAAAAAAAAACCAAAACAAAGTTTCTTACATCAACTCCTTTAAATTATTTTATAAATTATTTTAACACATATTAAAACTTATGAATATATTGAATATTTTAATTGGTTTTTATATATTATAAATAATTATAATACATCATTCACCCCCTCTAGACGTGCACATCTTTTAGTATGTGTCACTTATAATTCCTTCATATCACTTTTAAATTATTATAATTCACTTACAGATTCATTAACTTTTTGTTTTTGGTCCAAATATTGAGGTAAAAATACTTCAAGGTCTTTTGCGTTGAATCGTCCATCCTTTTTATAAATTTTTTTTTTTTTTTTTTTTTTCTAGCTATTAAATTTTTGATAATAATTCCACCTAACTCCCATAAAAAATATGTGGCATCATCATAGACTTTGAGTATTACTGTCACTGACATGAACTAGAAAAAAATGTATAATCTAATAAAAATTGTATCAAATAAAAGTCACAAAATAGGAATAAGAAAGTATGTATATTCAAAGGGAAACTAGAATGGCTATTGTCAAAGACTAGAAATATGAAGACTCTTGAAACTAGACTAGGATGAGGAAAGGAATTGACAAGAGTGAAGAAGGCTTCTTCACTCTTGCCTCTATAAATACTATCTAACTAAGAGCTACGTGGTGGTATTCTATAAGACCTCATACACATGTCTAATTTGCAAGACACGTGTCAAACTTGCACGACAAGTTTTTCACATGTGCGCCTCGTACTTGGCTTGTTCCGCAAGCTATCAACATGTGTGATACATAACAAGCTTGTTCCACAAGCTACCAACATGTGTGATACATGGCAAGCTTGTTCCACAAGCTACTAACATGTGTGTCATGTGGCTAGCTTGTTGATCAAGTTTCTAATCTATAAATCACCTATAGACATGTATAAAGGTGATTCCGTATTTATTCTAAGAAGCTTTTCTATCAAATATTATCAAATCAACTTATTTTATCTATTTCTATTGGTCTATATTATTTAGATAATTATTGGAATAAATCTTATGTTTGTGATATTATCCCCCCTTCTAGGAACAAGTTCCACGAGGAGCGGTGATTACATGTTGATAAAGTCTAGGATACGTTGAATTGTGCTTGCCACATATTCTGATCTTTGTTCCCTTTGAAGGTAGTTAATAGGTTCTTTCAGCCATTAATAATGTCCCATACCAAGGCAAGAGGACCACCCTATTATTTGATCATTGTTAAGGCCTTCATAACTCCCTTCAAAGAAAACATTAGGAACACCATCAGGTGTAGTTCCTACCTCTAAAAGTATCACCAAACATTGAAAGTCTCTTCCAAGGTTGTGATATCAAACACATTGTATTTTGCCATCAATCCAAGAAAGGACATGTTGTTCTTGAAGGTCTTCATCCCTATTCCGTCGTCTTGAAGGTTGTGATAGTCGTAATGTCTCATCTCGTAAATCAGCAAATGATGGCTCTTGAGCTGAATTTGCTGGTTGTTGATCCTCCATCTCTTTAATATGAACAAATCTAAGGAAATAATAAACAACGATATAAGGTAGGATGAAACTTCTATAGAATCTTTGTTTTATAATAAAGATTTTTTTGATTTTTTTATCTTAATTTTGACGGATGTCATTAATGAAATGTATTGACTTTTATTGATGCATTTGCTAGATCATTGAATAGCTCTCATGTGCATTTATTAATATCATATCCGCATCAATGCACAAGATATTCTAGTTGATTTTGGCACCACCTTGAATCTAAAATTTCTTCAACCTCGAATTCTTGATTGTTGTCCACTTCTATAGGAGACGGTGGCATTTATCTTCTTCCTTGTATATCCATTGTCTTGTATGGCTCAAATAATGACACATAGAATACATGATGGATCTTTATAGATTTTGGTGTCGGGTAGAGAGAATTCGCCTTGAAAAAACGCTAGGTTCCTAGTTGCTACTAGAACTAGCAGGGAACATAAGAAGAAGCAGTGCAAGTATCTTCTATACTTGCACTATACTTGTTCAAGCTTTCAAATTATACTTATATTATACTTGTACAAGATTAGTACAAATTTAAAGTATAAACCCTTGAATAATACTTGTACAAATACTTATATAATACTTGTATAAATACTTATATAATACTTATATAAATACTTATACAAACACTTATATAAAATAATATACAATCCTTGGTATAATATTTATATAAATACTTGTATAAATATTATGTATTATATTTATAAAATACTTGTATAAATATTTGATATAAATACAAGTATATATACTTA
Organism: Physcomitrellopsis africana; assembly: GCA_036785485.1. NCBI lineage: Eukaryota > Viridiplantae > Streptophyta > Bryopsida > Funariales > Funariaceae > Physcomitrellopsis > Physcomitrellopsis africana. Next base: position 47,375 of record JAWRVF010001423.1, on the reverse strand, counting down.
TATAAAAGGTATAAGCAAAGTGTGTATATATTCAAGTATACCTCAAAATACAACCGCATATGAGGAATATAAGTTATACAACAAGCTGAAACTTAAATAATTACTAAAAATCCATCCAAAGGTCAAATCAAGCGTGCTTATAGTCTATAGAAAGCCATAGATCCATTATAAAACATATCAAAATTTCACAAATAGATGTCTTACCGTTTAAATATTATGGCTAAAAGAAATAGGCACCAAAATTTCCCAACAAATGCAAAGGCAGCAAAGCTCCTCTTTACTTCAGCCTTTGTTGTGATTACTTCCTTTCTTCAAATTAGGCATGCAATAGCTTTTTAGAAAGCTCACTCTATCATCTAACTTTTTCTAAAATTTTGCATGCATGCCTCTTAAACTCCAGATTTTATAGCTAAATGATTCTACTCTTCAAACCCTAGCAATAATTTGCCCTATTGATACTTCACAGCTCATAAAACTTTCATAAAAGCTCCAAATGTATTGATTTTTGTTTTCATGGAAATATTACACAAGCTACTATAAGCATCTAAATTATCAAAAAGATTGAAGATATTGTCCGACTTAGGTAGTTGAACAAAGTCTCTTCCCCTCTTTGTCAGGTGGGAGCAAACCCCTTCTCACTCTCAAGCTCACAACTTTTGCTCTCCAACTATCTCTCTCCAAAGTTCACCACTTAAAAACTGTTCAAACCCTAGGTCTAGCAAGAGGAGTATATCTCCCTTTCCTTCCATATTAGACTATGACACGCCCACATGGGCAGCCAAATCCTATTGGATAGGCCCTATTCACCCCATGCTCTTCTTTTTTTATCCCTCACAAGGTCCATTCTATCTCAAAAGTCAACAAGAAAGGTAAAACAATCTTGACCTTTCTTCTAATTACAAAAGAGTCTATTCTAGGATATAAATAAGGTAGGAATAAAACAAATAGCCATCTTAATTCACTAACTAAGTGGCTATAATAAATCCTCTTCTTATAATATCTTCTAAAATAATCTCTAGCACTCACACTCATATTAACAATAGATACAAGATATTTAATATTTTTATATATTGCATATAAATGCAATATGACACTGGTAGGTGTAATCAATATACAACTAGATTGATTTGTTTAGAAATAGGAAAAGATCCAAGCCTATGATAATCCAACTTATCACGAGGACAAGTAGTCTTGATATTGCGACGAAGTAACCATATCTTGTCTCTCATGTTGAATTGTGGTTATTCCTTGCGATACGCATCTTCATTTATTTTTTGTCATTCTTGAGCTTTTTTTAATTGCACCTTCATATTTGCATGTAGCTTTGACAAATGATTTGCCAAATCTTCTGCCACTAGATTATCAACTTTTGAAAAGTCAAAAGCATCAAGTCGTGGGTCGTAACCATAATTGGCAAAGAAAGGTGTTTGTTGCGTAGAAGAATATATCGTATTATTATAAGCAAATTCTGCCAGTGGCAAAAAAGCTGTTCAATCATCTTGTTGGTAGTTGATGGTACACCTTAAGTACTACTCCAAGACTTAGTTCACGCGCTCTGTTTGTTCGTCAATTTAAGGATGAAAAGTTGAAGATATCTTTATATCCACTTTTAAGATCTTGAAAAGGATTCTCCAAAATCTTGATACAAATTGAGTTCTCCTATCTGACATAATATTCTTTGATAATCTATGATAGCGATAGATATTATCAATAAAAAGCTTAGTTGTTTCTTCACCTATGATAGATTTTGTACATGGCACAAAATGTGCCATCTTGGTGAACTGATCTACTATTACAAATATAGAGTCATAAGATCTTGAGCTTGGAAGATCTGTAATGAAATCCATAAAAACAAAAGACTATGGTTGTTTTGGAATAAGTAATGGCTGAAGAAGCTCAAAAGATCGATGACAAGGAGTTTTGGATCTTGAGTAGATATCACATGATGTACAAAGTCTTTGACTGCCTTTCACATTTGAGGCCACCAAGAATCTCTTGATATAAGTTCTAAAGTCTTGTTGTATCCAAAATATCCTGCCGTTGGAAAATCATAATGTGTTTGAAGAACACGTAAATATGCTTCTCTTTCTGGAACATATAGGCGTCCTTCAAAATATAGTAGGTTAATCTTGAACTCAAATTTAAAAAAATCATGAGTCTTAGAAGAATTATTCTTGATATCATGAACAAGAGGGTCTGAGGACATATTTAACTGAATTAGCTTGAAAAAAGTTAAATCAACAGTTAATGTTGATTTCATTGCTCGAAGATGAAATTGCTTCAATTTCAAGAGGGCTATTCTTTGTTGCTCAAAAGCTGCATCTCCTTCTTTTGGTACAAAATAAGAACGTTGTCGTGTTGTGGTTCGGCTACTATGTGAAAAAATTGTACATGTATATTTGATGTACAATTTACTACTTAACTAAATGAAAGTCATATTAGTGGATTTTATTGGTTATAGGATGTGATTAGGTTGCTAGTTTAGAAAGGATCTATTAAAAGGATTATTATTAAGATTTATACAACCTTATTTTCTTTTAGTAGTGACTTTTGAAGTTAATTTTATATGGATAATAACTTGTATATATCTTAAGTCACCTATGTTAGACATTGGTGATCCTTAAGATCTTATTTACTTCTTTTATTTGGTGCTTAAAGCACCAAGTATATAAATCTTATAAGAAGAAGGGTTAGAAAAGGGTTTTTAGTGTAAAAAGGGTAGTTTGGCCATCCATGTGGATGAATAGAGGTGGATGATAGAAATCTCTATTCTAATTGGCCAAAAATCATGCCCAATGGGCTTCAAGGAGGCTGCCCGAGGGTTTATTAGGAGTTAGGGTTTGTTTTTCGGGAGGAGTCGAACATCAGAGGCTAGGGTCATCAGGTTTAGGTTTTTGGGTATGGTTTAGGTGCAAATCTTGCATGATTTGGACTTTTAATGAAGGAGTTATAGGCACTCAAAGTTAGGGTGTCGATTTTGGACATACTGTCACTCTTTTGGATATATCTCGCGCATACAGAGAGCAATCAAAGATCGGCGACTGAGGTTGGAAAGCGCACTTTCTCGGCTACACTTTTCACGTATATCTCGATAAAATCCAAGCTAGGATCAAGGAGATATTGCGAGTTGAAGTCAGTGCTTGTAAGCTAAAGGCAGTGTTTTTGGGAGCCAAGACTTTATGGAGGTGTAAAAGGTGGATGTATAGAGCCATGATATGATTTTGGTATATAGATGAGTCTTTAAAAGGTTTTTAAGGATTTTCTACATATCATAGAGAAAACTTATGTACAAACCTACTTAAAAATAAGAGGTTTTAATCATACAAAACCTTTTTCTTATATTATCGTGTGTATTTGTCCTTCTTATTAAGGACAAATAACTCATTAGAGTTTAGCCAATAAATATTAAGTAAAATTCTCTACAGCTAGGTACCCGGTGTATTCCTAGATAGAAGTTCATGCCACACGACAACGTCTAGAAAGGGCATCAGAGAAACCTTGTTGTTTTCTTGGCCGATAAGTGATAATGAACTTGAATTTTGATAAAGTTGCTTCTACTTCTTGATTCCATTGGAGTTTGTCTTTACAAGTCAAACGTGTAAGTAGAGCTGCAACATGAGAGAAGTCTTTGATGAAGATCCAATAATAATTGACAAATCCCAAAAAACATTGGACATCTCTTACCATCTTTGGAATCTTTCAATTCATGATTGTTTGGACTTTCTTAGAATCCATCATGAAACCATCATTTGAAATGATATATCCTAGGAAATCAACTTGAGTAGCGTGAAATACACACTTTTCTATCTTGGCGTACAATCCCGCATCTCTAAATTTTTGTAATACTTGATGAACATATACTTTATGTTCTTTTACGTTCTTAGAATAGATCAAAATATTGTCTAGGTAGCAGACGACAAAATTATCTAGGAACTCATAAAAAACATCATTCATGAGATGTTGAAAAGTAGCTGGTGCATTTGTAAGTCTAAAAAACATGACATCATATTCAAAATATCCATACTTAATTTGAAACGTAGTTTTTCATTCATCTCTTTTTTTGATGCATATTAGATTATATGCTCCTCTTAGATCTATTTTTGTGTAGATCTTAGCTTGATTTAACTAGTCAAAGAGTCTTGATATCAAAGGTAATGGATATCTGTTCTTGATTGTGATCTTGTTGAATCCTTGATAGTCAATACACATTCGCAATGATCCATCTTTTTTCTTCACAAATAGAATGGGAGCTCCTGCTAGACATTTAGAATGGCATATGAAATTCTTGGCCAAATTCTCATCAATATATGCCTTGAGTTCAACCAACTCATCTTGTGATAAATTGTAGATTGGTCCAAATGGTGGCTAAGTTCCTTCCTTGAGGTCGATTGAACAATCATATGGACGATGCTCCAGAAGAAAATCTGCATTCTTTTTTTCAAAAACGTGCTGATAATCCAGATATTGGCTTAAAATGCCACTTAAAGTCTTTCCATCATCAAAAACGGGTGTGGCATAAATAGCAAAAGTTGATCTTTTTTTTTGCTGCGTGTATAAAAGCTTTTGCACCTATAAGTATGGATTTTACTATATTAAACTTATAGTTTTTTATTTGATCAGTAGGATGTTTAATAATATTCTGAGAAAAAACAAGTCTATGAGAGTTCCAATCTATTTGAGGGTTATATTTTTCTAGCCATGATAAACCTAAAATAACTGGATTAGATGGAGAGTTAATTATTTTACAGGTTATGTAGCTATTATGACCATCTATTGTTACTTTTATAGGACGGGTATCAAGAGTGACATCTCCAGAAGACAATGGACGACTATCTATGACTTCTACATGTACGGATTTAGTTTTCTGTACTAAAGGTATTTTACAATTCTTAACAAATTGTTCATCTAGAAAGCATGCTGAGGCTCCTAAATCTAATAAGGCAGAGGCTTTGTAGTTTTTTGGTTCTAAGTATATATCTAATATAAAACAAGGAGAGGGTTCTAAGGAGAGAATAGGACCTTCACTAGGAATTGTACAAGGTTCCAGCTGCATAGTGTCATAGTAAAGAGAATTTGCCTCAAGAAAGCGCTGGGCTTTTGATTGCCACTAATTATTCAATCAAGATCCAAGTATAAAAAAATCTCCAAATTTATATAAAGTCTTTTCTATAGGGCTATTACACCCAATATATGAGTTTATTTCACAAGACACCCAATATATAACAAAATACTCTAAACCCTCATTCTTCCGAAGGAAGGGAATTTTTTCTGAATTTCAACAATCCATATATTTTAATTCAACCGTTCAAATCCACTCCAAATTTACATGAAGTACTAATGTATTCTTCAAAACTATCACCACAAATTTCAACCATTGATTCATTACCAATCTTTAGATATCGCCAAAATCCTAGCAGTAGCTTCAAACCCTTGTTTACAAACACCCATGTACTAAATTCTTTATATCTCACAATCTAAGAGTTCAAATGCTATGAAACTTTGATGTATAGCTTTTTAACATAATAATACACCTTCTTAGTAAGTTGGAAGCAAAAATTTATATAGAAACTCAAGATATGGAAAATCCCAACACTATCAACAAAATGGTCTATTTATTGCCTTGAAATTTGATCTACTTTCTTTGACTCCCAATATCTCCTTCTTTAAAATTCTAATTGTAGTAATTCTTCCATATGAGATGTAGAGCTTAAAATCACCTCTCTAGCCACACCTTCCGATCTCCAAAAGCTTTCATATAACTCCTTCAATCTTCAAAAGAGTGATAGTAGGTACAATTTGTACACCCTAACTTCATGTGCCTACTCCTCTCTTATTAAAACTCAAAATCCCTCAATTTTTATACCAAAATTGTAGCCCAAAAAACAAACTTTCTAATCCTACTCTTTGATTTTTTAATTGCCTCCTTGAAATTGCCTCCTTGAAATTGCCAAAACCCTTGTTAAGGTCGCAGGTAGCCTCCTCAAAGTCCATTGAGCATGGTATTCAACCAATAAAGATGAAGTTCTGTAGTCGTACTGTAATTATTTATAGTATATAAAATCCACTCAAAATTCATAATATGTTTATAGATTTAGATATGTGTTAGAATGGTTAATAAAATAAATTAAAAGGAATTAATATAAAAAACTTTATTTTAGATTTTTACTTAATTTGGTTATGGAGTTATGATGTAGCTGGACAAATTTATTTTCAGACATGTTGTCTTCTTTTATAGCCGTATTCCTCATTTTATAGTTGTGTCATTTCTTTGGACAATGTTGAGCAATGTGCTTAGGTTTCTCTACAATATAAACATAATCCTCCTTGATGATGCCGAATCTTTTCTTGTTCAATAAGAGATTTAAAACGTACTGCATCAATTTGCATGTCTTCTACTTTTGAATATATTTTTTGTGAGGACGTTGATGTTGCCATTGAATAATAACGTTGAGGCTCTCTTGGACGACTCTTGGATCAAAACTCAAAAAGTTGACTGTCACACTTCATAGCAAAATCAATTGCTTGACTCAATGTTTGAGGATCGGATAAATTAAGCGTTAATTTTTTTACCTCATATTATAATCTGTAGAGAAATTTGCTGATGAGTGCAGCATCATCCAATTTGATATCAGTCGCTAGTTGTCAAAATTGTAAAGCATATAATAACACTGATCGATTGCCTTGTTGTAGGATGCAAGTCTTGTTGGTGGCAACAGAGATTGCATCATGTTCTCCAATCATAGATCAAAATTCTATTAAAGATGCTTCTAAATTATCCAATATTAGATCACGTCATTCAAGAAAAGATAAAAACCACAATAAAGCAGATTCCAAAAGTAACGTTCCAATAAACCTAATTTGAGATCCTTGTGTAGGATAACTTTGAGGTTGAAGTTCAATCATGAATTGTACCTAATTGATGAATCCTCAAAACTTAGATCTTGTGCCATCAAACTTCTCAAGCAAACTAATTTTTGATTCTCTAATGTTTGAATGGTGCTCCATCATAGGTGAAGTAGTATGGTTTGTTGTAGATATTGACACAATTCCAACCATCTCTATATCTTCACTTCTTACTAATCTTGTTGCTCCTTGTGGTAATAAACTTAGTTGATGCATTGCAAGTATTAGTTCTCTCATTTGTTCTTGCATTTGTGCCATTGCACTCTTCATTTCCACAAGCTCTACCATGATAATACAATAGGAAGGAAGGTGTCTATTCTCACTTCAAGAAATACAAAATAACACATGCAAAAGAAAAAATTCTAGAAACAATATCAGTTTAAAAGTGAGTACTCTACAACTTCTAAAATACTTATGTCTTATCAAGAAAAAGAGATAATCCACTCTTAATCAAGAAAAGACAAAGCTTTGATATTGTATGTGTATTCTTGTCAATCTGTCAAGGACATGAACTAGAAAAAGATGTATAATCTAATGAAAATTGTATCAAAGAAAAGTCACAAAATAGGAATAAAAAAGTATATATATTCAAAGGGAAACTGGAATGGCTATTGCCAAAGACTAGAAACATGAAGACTCTTGAAACTAGACTAGGATCAGGAAAGGAATTGACAAGAGTGAAGAAGGCTTCCTCACTCTTACCTCTATAAATACTATCTAACTAAGAGCTACGTGGCGATATTCTATAGGACTTCATACATATGTTTAATTTGCAAGACACGTGTCAAACTTGCACGACAAGTTTTCCACATGTGCGCCACATACTTAGCTTGTTCCACAAGCTACCAACATGTATGACACATGGCTAGCTTATTCCACAAGCTACGAACATGATCGCCATGTGGCTAGCTTGTTGACCAAGTTTCTAACCTATCAATCACCTATAGACATGTATAAAGATAATTCCATGTCTATAAAGCTTTTAGAAAGCTTTTCTATCAGATATTATGAAAATAACTTATTTTATCTATTTCTATTGGTCTATATTATTTAGGTAATTATTAGAGTAAATCTTATGTCCGTGACAATTACATATAATTTGAACCGTTTTTTTGCAAACTTCTTTGTAGTGCTATATTAATGCTCTAATGTACTATCATAAATCAAAATTCAATCTTCAACTTGAATAGATTTAGGTCTTAGTCTATGACTCTTATCAAATCTTTTTTTTGTTTTCTAACCTTACTGCTTTTAATTTTTCAATTGCAATCTCTAAGTCTTTAGGTAACCTTCTCAACTATTAGATGTAGAATTCTAATAATCTTTTTCTATTAATATCATCTTTCTAAGATAAAAAAATCTATATAAGATGGATTTTTTCAATTGGCATTATAAGCTTTTGTCTTGATATTAATTCCATGGATATATAACTAGTGACAATATTATGAATAGTCTTATCAACTTATAAAGCAAATAGAAGCAGTTTGGATTATTGAATTAAGCTATTTATATACACCTTGATCAATATATGAATGATAAAAAGATGATCCCTCTCACTCTTATCATTGGCTTCAAGATTATAAGAAATAGTCAATTTTAATTGAATCATATATCTATGAAAGAATTTCCATGCTTTAATAGTATCCAATTTTTTTCTTATCAACTATCATTCTTCCAATGCTCCCATATCTAGTAAAGATGTCTTTTAGAATAAATCTCTATATTACTTCAGTAGTCTTGTAGCTTAAGGCTCTCTCTTCAATATAATTTGATAGCTCTTTTTTTGCCCATACTAAGTATTTTATGCCTCAAATTCCTAATGGCATGGCTACCAAATCAATTATCTATTGAAAACATATAATAGATGGATAAATAAGATATAATCCATTCCTATGTTTAACCTTAGATTGTAATTGATACTCTGTGCATGTATTTATAAAATCTTCTAGATCCTTATATAAGCCCTTCTATCAATACTTTTTTTTGATCTTGGTATAAGTAGCCTAAATTCCTCTATATCCTATCTAGAGTGTATCATGAAGATTCTTCAAAACCTTATTTTTAGTGTCAAGATTTTTAATAAATATGTTCTATTGTCATAGACTTCTATCACAACATATGGTCCAAACCAACGCTTAGAAAATTTTCGTAATGTACTATGTTGGTTATCCAAACTATTATCATATATTAATACCCAATCACCTTCTTCTATCTTCTTATGCCGTAGTCGATGCGTTTTATCAAACCTTTCTTTATTCCTTTACCTTGCTTCTTTCAACCTTCCTATTGCCACTTCAATGTCTTCAGGTCTTCTTTCCAATTGTTGAATGCGTAATGCTAAAAGCTCCTCTCTATTAAGATCATCCTTCCAAGGTAATATTCTCCATGTAGGCACTGTTTCTTCTATTGGCATAATTGGCTTTTGTCCATACATTAGTTCAGAAGGCATATAACCAATCACTGTGCTATGAGTTGTACGATCTGCCCATAATGCAAATGATAGTAGTTTTGGCCATTGATGTACTTTGCCATTGCATGCTTTTACTAATGCCTTAACAATAGGTGAATGCCCACGCTCACTCTTTCCATTACCTTCTGGATTATATACTGTTGTCAAAGAAAGTTTGATTCCCATTCTACCAAAGAGTTCTTTTGTTTCTTTTGTATCCAATTCACCTCTATCTGCCGTGATTTTTCCAATACAACCATAGCAACAAATAATGTCTTCTAAAAGAAATCGACATACACTTTCAGTACTCTTTGTTCTTAATGCTCGTCCTTCAACCATATTTGATAAATCTTCACGTGCGAGTACCAAATATTTCATTTGTCCAAGTCCCATAGGCATTGCCACTAAATCCACTACCCACTTATAATGTAGTGTTAGAGGATAAGTTAGATGTAATTCATCTCGATGTTGAATGTTAGAATAGAATTGACAAATTTCACATGATCCTATAAAATCAACCACATCTTTATATATGCCTTTCTACCAATATTTTTCCTTCAATTTAGTAAAAATTGCCCATATTCCTCTATGCCCTGTCCACAAACTCTCGTGAAACTCTTTGATAATCTTTTGTTGAGCTTCTAAATCACATATCACTCATTGTGATACTTCTCCTCTTTTCTTTGGATGCTTCCATAAATATCCATCACGTTGTCGGGTAGAGAGAATTTGCCTTGGGAAAATGCCGGGTTCCTAGCTGCTACTAGAACTAGCAGGGAACATAAGAAGAAGCCGTGCAAGTATCTTCTATACTTACACAATATTTGTTCAAGCTTTCAAGTTATACTTGTATTATACTTGTACAAATCTTGTATAAATATAAAGTATAAACACTTCAATAATAGTTGTATAAATACTTATATAATACTTATATAAATACTTATATAAAATAATATATAATCCTTGGTATAATACTTGTACAAATACTTGTATAAATATTATGTATAATACTTATAAAATACTTATATAAATACTTGATATAAATACAAGTATATTTACTTGTATAAAAGGTATAACCAAAGTATGTATGTATTCAAATATACCTCAAAATACAACCACATATGAGGAATACAAGTTATACAACAAGCTGAAATTAAATAAATCACTAAAAATTCATCCAAAAGTCAAATAAAGCGTGATTATAGCCTATAGAAAGCCAATAATCCATTGTAAAATATATCAAAATTTCACAAATAGATGTCTTACCGTTTAAAAGTTATGGCTAAAAGAAGTAGGCACTAAAATTTCCAAGCGAATGCAAAGGCAGCAAAGCTCCTCTTTACTTCAGCCTTTGTTGTGATCACTTCCTTTCTCCAAATTGGACATGCAATAGTTTTTTATAAAGCTCACTCCATCATCTAACTTTTTCTAAAATTTCGCATGCATGCCTCTCAAACTCCAGATTTTGTAGCTAGTTGATTCTTCTCTTCAAACCCTAGCAACAATTTGCCCTCTTTGACACTTCACGGATCATAAAACTTTCATAAAAGCTCTAAATGTATTGATTTTTTTTTTTAGAAAGCTTATACAAGCTACTATAAGTATCTAAAATATCAAAAAGATTGAAGAGATTGTCCGACTTGGGTGGTTGAACAAAGTCTCTACCCTTCTTCATCGGATGGCAGCAAACCCTTTCCCACTCTCAAGCTCACAACTTTTGCTCTCCAACTCCAAATGCTATAAGAGATGTCTTGATAGAAAGCTAGCATAATTTTCCGCACTTTCTCTAAAATTCACTAAGAAAAACTCGAAATAAAACTTGCAGTGGCAGCTCGAAGTTTCTGCCTTTCTTCATCGGGTGGCAGCAAACCCTACTCTACTAAAACAAGCATTACTTTTTGTTCACAACTCCAATACAAGAAAGTGAGTAAGTTCTAGAATCCTCACAACTTGAAGAACAAACCCACTAATTTTCATTACAAACGCTTTTATCTCTTTGGAGCTATCTCTCTCCAAAGTTCACCACTCAAAACTGCCTCTAATCCTCGGTCTAGCAAGAGGAGTATATCTCCCTTTCCTTCCATATTAGACTATGAGACGCCCACATGGGCAGCCAAATCCTATTGGATAGGCCCTATTCACCCCATGCTCTTCTTTTTTTACCCCTCACAAGGTCCATTCTACCTCAAAAGTCAACAAGAAAGGTAAAACAATCTTGACCTTTCTTCTAATTACAAAAGAGTCTACTCTAGGATATAAATAAGGTAGGAACAAAACAAATAGCCATCTTAATTCACTAACTAAGTGGCTATAATAAATCCTCTCTTTATAATATCTTCTAAAATAACTTCTAGCACTCACACATATATTAACAATAGATACAAGATATATATTATTTTTAGACATTGCATGTAAATGCAGTATGACAACGTAAAAAATATCCATAGGCTTTCTTACGAATTTTCTTAAATTTTTGATTTGTCCAATCTTCTTGTCGCTTTAAAGTACTTAGGTACTTTCCAATATCTTTCCATTCACCTTCATATGAGTCTCTTAAAAATAATTCCAATGGTACAGTCAAACATGCAACTTCTTCTTTTGATAATGCATTAGTATAAAAATTTGCACCCACATCATCTTCCATATCAATCATGTCTTCTTTATCATAATACCTTGCCCTGGATAATATATCTGCAACTGAATTATCCCTCCATGTAATGTGTTTAAATTCTGGATTCAAAGATTTGATATATGCTATCCACCTTAACATAGCAATATCAGGAGTTGAACAACTTGTAATCATGCCTAGTAAAGGCAAACAATCTGTTTGTACAACTATCGATGCACCAATCAAATACTCCTTTTCATTTTTCATGGCAGTTACTACATCCTATAATTTTCTTTTAATTTGTGCATATGCTCTTTGTCTAATATTCAAAACCTTTGCTCTAAACCATACTACATATCTATTCCCTTGTTCATCATCTTGTCCAATTGCCCAACCTATTCCAATTGGACTTGCATCAATTGTTAATATTACCAGTCTTCTACATTCATAATTCACTTTCTTCAAAGTTGGAGGTGAAGAAAGAAATTCTTTTAATTTTTCCATAGCTTTTCTTTGTTCATCTTTGCATTGAAACCTTTTATTCTTGCTTAACAACTCATATAATGGATCTGCCACATGTGCAAAATGAGGTATCCATATATGATAGAAAATACACGCTCCTATAAATCTTCTCATTTCTGTAGTGTTTGCACATTTTTTTATTTTTATAATAATATTAATCTTTTCAATACTCGGCTTACGTCTATATGATCCACACATGTGTCCAACAACTAGTATTTCATTTATCCCAAACATAGACTTTGTACCTGATAAGGTCAAGTATACGTCTTCCAACCGTGATAAAATCTTTTTACAATCACTAATATGATCTGCAACAAATCTTCTACAACCTTTGTGATCCAATGTCTCATCTTTTTCTTCTTCTGCACATCTTTTAATTGGAACATCATCTAAGAATGGCATAGTCTTTTCTGGTATAAATTTCTTTAATACTTTGTTCATTCCATTCATCATATGAGCTACTGAATTAGTAGCCCCTTGAGGCAATGTACACATTCTTATCAAATCCAATGGAGTCTTCATAGTAGTTAAATCTCTACTTTGTAATGCCAATTGAAATTGATCATATCCTGAATAAAGATCACCTATCGAATAGATTGCTCTTCCTGCAAATGCCTCTACAAATTCATCCACAATTGGACTTGAACCCATATTTCTAATGGTTACTTTATTTACAGGTTGCATATCTTGTATAAATCTCATTGTTCCATTTTTCTTTGGTATCGTAAACCATCAATTTGAGTAAGGCGCTATAGACGGTTCTAAAATCTCCATTTCAATCTTTTCATTGAGTAAGTTTATTAACTTGGATAAATGTGCTCTTGGTACTGGAATTGGTCGTAAATTCCATGGTTCATGAGTAACATTAAAAATAACCATAAGTGCTACAATATTTGGATCAACACATCCAATTTCATGTGCTTCAAATGCAAAAGCCTTTCCATGTCGTGAAAGCATATTTCTAAAGCAGTAGGTAATGCCATCTTTGTTAAATTTAGTGGGAGCATGTCTTCCTTTAACTCATTGCAATTCCGCTTTACAATGGTGTGTGGTAAAAACCCTCAAGCTCTTCAAAGTTCTCATTTGATATTGGCTTTTCTCTCAACTTATCATGATTTCTTCATGATCAGCACAAACAGTTAAAAATTGAATTGCTTTCATTCTATCTTTGCTTTTTATTCTTGCATAGGCTGAACCATCATCCATAACCTTTGTTTCCATTCTTGTGGTAGTAATAAATGGTTGTTCCAATATAATTAGATATGTAAACATATCTTGTACAAAAAAATGTTGTTCATGAATGACATCTCTTATCATCACCTTTATATTTGGACAAGCTCCATACAATTCTCCCTTTGAATTATTTGCTGATCTTATCATCCATCCATGTTTAGTATCAATTGGCCATTTTTCCTTTCTATATAACTCTTTTGATATCAAGTTGATTTCAGAATCATGATCAATTAATACTACAATCGGCTCTTTTAATTCTCCTAATTTTACTAAAGTTTCCGTTGTAGCTCTTGTCCAAAGACTTCGAGAATAATGACTAGAAGCTTGAGTACTATCTTATTTATCTGTGAACTTGACTCGTGAAACATCTCCAACCAAATGCATTTCAATTTCTTCATCTTCATCACTTCCCATTGCTTTTGTATCTTGTATATTTGATGTTATAGTATTACTAATAGATTGTCTTTTTTTTTTTATTGTATCAATAATAACTTCATGAAATTCTCTTTTTGCAATTCCTAAAATCTTACCAATTGTAAATTCAACCTTTCTACTTAAAATCCACTCCTCTAATACCCTTTTTAAATCGGTAGCAGCTTCTATATCTAATTGTAATTTATAAGCAAGGGCCTTTTCCTTCTCTTTTACAAAATCTCTTTCCTTTATAGGAACATTCTCTATTGTCTCTTCATGCATAGGATTTTTGTGTAGTCATGTTTTTTCTCCTCTTGTAGTACTTTTTGATGGCCCTTCATTATTTTCATCTCTTCTTCTTTTTTCTTCTATTAATGCATCATGTTGATTCCTTGCAATATGAGCATGTACTGATAATCCATCTACAGGATCATTCCATCCAATAATTTGTTGAATGTCATTTCCAACACGTTTTAAATCATTTTTGGTAAAATTTCCTCTTTATAGCATAATTCATTGCACTTGTCCACAAAGAACTAGATTCTCCTGGAAGTTCAAGATTTATGCTTAAATACTTGCCTCAATTTGCTTCTATCCAATATGTTGATGCTTCATTGCTTGAGATTTTAAATGATTCTCTTGCAAGTGTCTTCATTCCTCCTTTACCAAAGTTTGCCTCCAATTTTTCTCCACTTTCCTTTAAATGTATCATACCATCTTTGAAAAAAACAACTCTTTTGCATAGCGCCTCTGTAAAATCTTCATACTCCCTTTTTGAATGATCCACGCTATCACACTACATGCACCTGTGTACTATACCATCCATTTGTCCAAATTTTTGTCTTGTTGATACCTTTGATGATTGGCTCTTTTCTTCAAGTTTTATAAATTTTATTTGTAAATCTCTCATCCCTCGTATGATTTCATCAATGCCCATTTCTTCTTTCTTTGATGTTGCCATTGAAGGTTGAATCATAGGTGTAGGATGGTTTGTAGGTAATTTTATCTTAGAAGCTTACAATGGTCTTTGAATACCCACCCTATCTTTTCTCCTTTTTCTTTTTACAAGTATTCCAATTGCTTCTTCCACTTTCTTCCAATTTGATGTCAGTCCTTCTTCTTCTTCTTCTTCTTTATCTTTAAGTAATATTTTCAACTTCTCCTGTAGCTCTCTATCAGCCGCTTGAAGAAAAAGCTCTACTTTGCTTGGATCTAGTAATAGCTTCTCTTTCTTTGATAGATGGAAATATTGCCTTTCAAACTCCCTCAATAATTTTGTCGCTTAAAGATCCTTCTTAGGCCTTTCAATCCATTCAAAAAATGTCCTTTTTGTAACCCAATCATTGTCTTCAAAAAAATATTCATCCTTTAATGCTTGAGAAAACCTTTTCCATAAATCTCTAAATTGTCCTATAATGGATTTCACATGACTTCTTATTTCCGATATAGTAGCCAATTCAAATAATTGAACCATCTCCTTCTCAGAAACACGCTTCAATTCTATTTCCTTAACATAACATCTTAAATATTTTATAATATTCTTCCCTTCAAATTAGTCAATCTTGTCCACAATTGCCTGTAATGCCTTATTTGCCATACCTTCCTTGCGATCTTTTACCTATTGTTGTTGCATGAATAAAGCAAATTCTTCAAACATGCTTACAGAGTTAGGATCAAAATACATACCTTGTCCTCCTTTGCTACCTCTACTTGCAACTCCACTAGAAGCTCTAATTGATGCACCATCCATAATTCCTCCTTCAACTCTCTTGCCTTCTTTCTCCATAAGTCAAATAAATCCAAAAAATTTCCAATAATCTTCCACCTCAAGCTTTTCACATCGAGTTCATCAAATTATGTTGTAATACATGCAATTTTGCTCAAGAATGCTCCGGGCACCTGGCTGTGGAAGACAAAAAAGAAATACACAACAACAAGATCCTAACAACTCTAATAGAATCCTACACAACTTCTATTAAATCTTAACAATATTAATCAAACTTTGATCCAATCTTTAAGCAATTACAAAAGAAGAATAAATGAATCATACATTAATCATAATAGAAAATAACATATAAAATATTAAATTTAAAAAATATTAAAAATAGAATCTTAAAATTCTAAGTCATATCTTATTCAAACCCTAAGTCAAATCCTAGTCAAAACCTAAATCAAACCCTAAGTCAAACCCTGGTCAAAACCTAAGTCAAATCCTAAATCAAAGCCTAGCCAAATCCTAGTCAAATCCTAGTTAAAACCTAAGTCAAACCTTAAGTCAAACCCTGTTCAAATCTTGAGTCAAACCCTGGTCAAATCCTAATCCAACCCTTAGTCAAATCCTAAATCAATCCTTGGTCAAAACCTTGATCAAACCCTACTCAAATCCTAAGTCAAACCCTAAGTCAATCCTTGGTCAAAATCTAAATCAAATCCTAAGTCAAATCTTAAGTCAAACCCTAGCCAAACTTTAGTCAAATCCTAAGTCAAACTCTAAATCCTAAATCCTAAACCAAATCCTAAACAAATCCTAAATCCTAAACCAAACCCTAAACAAATCCTAAATCTTAAACCAAACCCTAATCAAATCTTAAACCAAATTCTAACTAATTCAAATCAATCCTAGGAAAAATTCGAACCTCAATATCTGCTGATTAGATTGTTGATCTTACTTAAAACTTTGTATACTTTTCAATCTCTTAGTCAACAACAAGCACAACAAATTTGAAGGAAATCGAATTTACCAAATGGAAGAAAAACCCCAAAAACTTCTCGGGTGTTGGTTGGCCTCCTTCTCCAACCTTAATGCTGATCTTTCAGTGCTGATTTCTCCCTTTTTCATTGTTTAATCACTCTTAAATTACTCATGTGTATAGAAAAACAAGTTCATTATCCACAAAATCAAAAATTACTCCAATCCAACTAGCAGATTGCTCAAGATCTCAAAAATCCTAACTGACCCTCAAAACTTAATTTCCGAGACCTTGATCCACTTAAACCTCAATTACGTACAACTAAACTATTAGATTCAGCTCAAATTCACAGCACACATTAACAACAGCAATACCCAAAAACCCACAAATTTCTAGCCCTAGATCTGCTACAAAACTTTTGAAATTGCCTAAAATATCAATCCTATTTTATTTCACAAAATCCCAAGTTGCCAAAAACAACCTTGACTTTGCAAAGCTATTACAAAGTCATTTTTTCTTCAAATCTCTCAAAACCAACTTTTATATTAAATCCTTCAAGTCCACTCTCTAACTCCAATCTTTGATTTGCAAAAGTCCCCCGGATCCGCCGTAGGCATGTAGTTTGGTGCCTCGGGGTCTAATTTCGACCCCAGCTCATAACTGGTCCTTTCTAGGTATCTATTTCAAGATTTTTGTCGTAAGTTTTTCTGAAACCTCTTCTTAACTCTCTCTTATATATGCCTATATCATTTTATTTTCCAATCTACTTTGTTTTTTCTTACTTATGGCCCTACAAAGTAAATAGAAGCTTATTTATAAAAAAAAGCAACATTAAAATCCATTAGTTTTATTCCCCTCTTACTATTATCTATTTTTTTTAAAGATAATTTGCTACAATATTTTGAACTAAGATCTTCTATAATATACTATTTCCACACTCTTTCACCTACTAGTCACATTATATCACGACAACGGATTCACTCAAGTTACTTTTATAAGCATCTTTTTATTAGGAAGTATTCAATTATGATTTACTCCATTGTTGAAATTTTTTTTTTCAATCCTATATAATTTGGAGGCTTTTATAGAAAGATTTATTATTGCATTTGGAAATAGTAATTGAAAGAAAGTAGCAAAAAAGAAGATTCAAAACCCATGACAAGAACAACATCCAACTATGATTTATGCTACAAAATTTCAACAACTTATTTGAGATCTTGACTAAAATAATAAGACTTTTATGACTTGATTTTATTATGGCCTAAAAGATGATGTAAAGAATTTATTGATCACAATGTTAAGTGCTGAAAGCTTAAAAGAATTCATGTCATAAGCTATTACTTGTAACAATTATTTATTTGAGCTACAATAAAAGAGGCAATTAATTTTCAACAATACCTATCAAGGTATGTTGTTGTGTAGTATGATCTTCAATTTGGAAATATATTGGATATATGGCTATAGAAAATTTGTTTATAATTTAAAGATTTCAATAATTGATTTTTTTTAACAAAAAAGATAAATAACATAATAATATTATAAAAAAAAAAAATATTATATTAATAAAATTTTCTTATATTTAAATAGGTTTGTACATAAAGTCTTTCTATGGCATATAGAAATCTTTAACACCATTTTTTTTACAAAATCACAACTTATCAATTGTTGATAAGTTAGATTGTTAATAGCTTTCAAGAAAAATCCATAATCTCCTTTCAAAATCTCATCTTCATATCAAAATTTTATTATAACTTTATATATTAATTTTTCCACCCTTATAAAGTCTTAGTTCCTAAAAAATTCCTTTAATTTGAGAAAAGGCTCAAATTGCAACAAAATCTTTCAATAGCTTATTTACTTGCAAGGATTTATTTCCTTCCAAATTTTAAAGTTCAATAACGCTTGATCTAATTGTTTAATTTTCATCACATTTTTTTTAAAGTGTAAGTTATATTCTTAAGCTTTACCACAAAAAAATGCAATCATAGATTTGTTTTTAATTGTCTAATATCTTAAAAATCCTTGTTTATAGATACGCAAGGACTATTTTCTTTATATCTCAAAAATCCAAAATCTTAATGAAAATTTTTTTTACATATAATTTTGTAATATAAACATACTCATTTAAGCCATTAATACTAGTAGAGAAGATTAGACATTGGTAAGAGGATCTATGTCTATATTGTGAAAGACCTAATCATAAGTCAATAAATTATCAAAATAAGTTCAAAAAATTCAAGGTACAAGGTATTATATTTGAATTGCAGAGGTTAAAAAATAAAGACATCTAGCCACAATAGAAATTTTATAATTGGACACCTCTAATTTTAAATTACTAGAAAAAGGTCTCTTTCTATCTCTGGATCCAACATCTTATTTTATGCTTCATATATATATATATATATATATATATAAGAACCTCAAAACAAGAGATTTTTGCTAAAATCCTTTTAGATACTAGAGCCTCAATATGTTTTATTGGTGTAGATTTTGCAACCAAGTATAATTTAATACTTGTAAAGAAGATCCATTCTACACTCATTAAAATCATTGATGGATGAAACCTTATATCAAAGGATAGTATTGAAGAAATCAACTATTGGAATTAGTACTATGAGATCAAATATCACACATTATCTTCAATATCATTTGATATCCAATAAATCCTATTGTCATTGAACATCCTTGATTTAAATTATAGAATCTTGATATTGATTGAAATTTATAAAATATTTCTTCAAGATCCAAACATCAAAAGAAGAAGTGATGTGCTATTTTATTTCTTGGAGCCTTATAATTGTTCAATCAAATTACAAGATAGAGCTCAACTTCCATTTGGTTCAATTTATAATCTTTCACAGATAAAGCTTATAGCCTTATAAGAATATATTGATGAAAATCTAACTAAGAATTTTAATAGACATTCAAAATTACTTGCAGTAGTGCCTATCTTATTTGTGAAGAAGAAAGATGGTTCTTTATATATATGCATTGATTATTGAGGTCTAAATAAGATGATTGTAAAAAATTGCAATCCATTATCATTAATCTTAGGATTGTTGGAATAACTAAGACAAACAAAGATTTTTATAAAGATTGATTTAAGAAGTGCTTACAATTTAGTTAGGATCAAAGAAAGAAATTAATAGAAGATGGCATTTTGTACAAGGTATGGATATTTTGAATATAAGATTATGCCTTTTGGACTTAGAAATGCACTTGCAATCTTTCAACATATAATGAATGACATCTTTCAGGAATACTTAGATGACTTTGTAGTCATTTAATTGGATGATATCTTAATCTTTTCTAAGAACAAATAAAAATATGAATATCATGTATGTATGTCAAAGACATGAACTAAAATAAATGTATAATTTAATAAAAAAACTATGTCAAAAGAAAATAATAAAATAAAAATAAAGAAGTATGTATATTCAAGAAGAAACTGGAATGGCTATTACAAAAGACTAGAAAATATATGAGATTCTTGAACTAGACTAGAAGCAAGAAAAGAGTTAATAAGAGTGAAGAAGGCTTCACTCTTGTCTCTATTTATACTATCTATTTAAGAGTTACGTGGCAATATTCTATAGGACTTCTTACACGTGTCTAATTTGCAAGATACGTGTCAAACTTGTAAGACAAGTTTTCCACATGTGCGCTGTCGTGGTGAGAGTCTTAGCCCTAAGAAACACTGGGTCTTTTGTGCCTCTCGTTTCTTAAGTGCAAGAAGAGATTCATAAAGTTCATAAAACTGAAGATTTTACATAAAAACATACTTTATTTATCTTGCCATATTCTGCCTTTAAAAACCCGCCTTCAAATTTGCCCATAAATCCTAGGATATCACATCAATTGAAGCAAAATTTGAACACAAAGTACTTAAGGAAGTAAAGAAGCAAACCCCATAATCCCTTTGATTATAGCTTATGTGGTTAGAGAGAATCATGTTGTCAAAGAAACCCCTCCATGCTGCCTTTGATTCTGGACCCCCTTTGCTTCATACCTTCATTGCTCCTCGTTATCAAAACCTCAAGTATTGAAATTTGGTAGGCTTGTTGCTTGCTTTATGTTGTAAACATCCTCCAATTTTTGCTCCAAAACTCCTCTTGGAAATAGAGTTATAGACTCTATTCTTCTCCTTTAATTCTGTCTTCTACCAACTCTAGATCTGACTACAAATTTCCTCATAATTCTTTAAATATAACTCCAATAGCAATCAGTTTTTTTACACAACTTAATAGACTCATATATCTACAAACCCCAATAAATTTTACTCAAAATGCTACTTTGATCACAAAGATATGCTCCCCCAAACTTCACTGACTTAGAAATAGACCCCTATCACTTTGAAAGAGCATAACATTTTTTTTATAAGATAAATGAGTATCAAACTTACCCTCATCTCTTTCTTAACTTGCTTAGATCACGTCTATCAAATTTCACACTCAAATTCACTCCCTAACTCCATTCATACCCAAAAAAACCCACACACACACTCTGCCCATACAAACCCCAATTCTGCTTTCACTCTATTTCTCTTTTCACCTACATCCGGTTACAATTTCACTCATAACTCTTTGCTCAAAGATCATATTGACTTAAGATTTTGATTCAAAGTAGTAAACTCAATAAGAAACACAACCCCAACAAATTTTGCCTCTAAAGTCCAAATGGTTCTCAAGAGCCGAGGCCCGAAATTTAGTAAACCTCACTGCCCTAGTCTTAAACACCTGCAACTTTGACGACTCATATCTCCCTTGATACTTAACCAAAAGACATGAAAATTGTTTCTATATGTTTCTTATCTTGTCTACTACAAACCCACAAAAAATTGCACTTAAAATCCTCTCTAAGCTTCTTCTACACACAAAAACGTCTACTGCCTATCAAAAGGAAACCCTATCTCTCCAAAAAGAACCTCTTCTTCTTCTTCACGACCCCCTTCTTGTCCTCCCGGCCTGGTCTTCCTTCTTCCCTTGGTCAAAGAGACACCTCAGCCATATCTTTCCACCTCTTCAATCCTTTCTTTTGGATTAATTTGAAGGAATCTCACTTTTTGAGGTAAATTTCTATTCTACCTTCTTACTATCATTTTTTTCTACCCACTTCTCTTCTAATTTCAGCCCACAACATTTAAATTTAGATCTAAAATAGAAGAAAATAAAGGTAAAGTAGATCTAAGATAAAATAGAAAAAAAATCTAATAAGTAGAAAAAACAATTAAGATTAGATTAGAGATAAAAGAGAAAGAACTACATCCTTCACTGCCAAGTCAAAGAAGCTTGTGTGGTTAAGTTCTTAGCTACTTTGGAGTTGACGTGGGTTCGAATCCACTTGACTTCACTGTAGAATTCCTTGGCTTTATGACTTGGTACTGCTAGTGGGAATTTCAGCAGGAAATTAGTAGTTTGGCCTACCTATCATCCCTGAGCTTGTGATAAATATTATAATCTTCAAGATAATGTGGTTATAACCACAACCCTTTCTCTTTTTCATCCTCTCTTCTTCTAATCTTAATCTTTTTATTTTAACACATTCCTTTATATCTTTCACACTATGTTTTAATTTACAACATGACAGCGCCACGTATTTGACTTGTTCCACAAGCTACCAATATGTGCGATACATGGCTAGCTTATTCTACAAGCTACTAATATGTGTGACATGTGGTTAACTTGTTGACCAAATTTCTAATCTATCAATCACCTATAGACATGTATAAAGTTGATTCTACATCTATAAAGCTTCTAAGAAGCTTTCTTCTAAGATATTATCAAATTAACTTATTTTATCTACTTCTATTTATCTATATTAATTAAATAATTATTGGAGTAAGTTTTATATCTATGACATTATCCTCCCTTTTAGGGATGAGTTCCATGAGGAGTGGTGATTATATGTTGAAGAAACGTCAAATTGTGCTTGCCACATACTTTGATCTTTGTTCCCTTCAAAGGTAGTTGATAGGTCCTTTCAGCCATCGATAATATCCCATACCAAGGCAAGAAGACTATCCTATTATTTGATCATTGTTGAGGCCTTCATAACTTCTTTTAAAGAAAATATTAGAAACACCATCAAGAGTAGTTCCAACCTCTAAAAGTATTACCAAGCATCGGGAGTCTCTTCCAAAGTTGTGATACCAAACACGTTGTATTTTGCCATCAATTTGACAAAAGACATGTCATTCTTGAGGGTCTTCATCTCTATTCCGTCATCTTGAAGGTTGTGATAGTTGTAATATCTTGTTTGGTGTCATACTGCATTTATATGTAGTATATAAAAATATTATATATCTCGTATTTATTATTATTATATGTATGAGTGTTAGAGGTTATTTTAGAAAATATTATAAGAAGAGGATTTATTTTAGCCACTTAATTAGTGAATTAAGATGGCTATTTGTTTTGTTCCTACCTTAGTTATATTCTAGAATAGACTCATTTGTAATTAGAAGAAATGTAAAGGTTGTTTTACCTTTCTTGTTGACTTTTGAGGTAGAATGGATCTTATGAGGGATAAGAAAAAAGAGCATGGGGTGAATAGGGCCTGTCCAATAGGATTTGGCTGCCCATGTGGGCGTCTCATAGATTGATATGGAAGGAAAGGAGGATATACTCCTCTTGCTAGACCTAGGATTTGGCAATTTTGAGTAGTGAACTTTGGAGAGAGATAGCTCCAAGGATATAGAAGTGTTTGTAATAAAAATTGAGATGTGTGTTTTATGAGTTGTGAGGATTTTAGAACCTACTCACTTGCTTGTATTGGAATTGTTAGAAAAAAGTAATGCTTGTATTAGTAAAGTGAGGTCTACTACAATCAAAAAGTGATGGCAGAAACTTCGATCTGCTACTGCAAGTCTGATTTCAAGTCTTTCTTAATGAAATTTGTAGAAAGTGTGGAAAAATGTGCTAGATTTCTATCAAGCTATCTCTTGTAGCATTTGGAGTTGGAAAGAGAAAGTTGTGAGCTTGAGAGTGGGAAAGGATCTGCTGCCATCCGATGAAGAGAGGCAAAGACTTTGTTCAACCACCCAAGTCGGACAATCTCTTCAATCTTTTTGATATTTTAGAAGCTTATTGTAGCTTGTATAAGCTTTCCATGAAAACAAAAATCAATAAATTTAGAGTTTTTATGAAAGTTTTATGAGCCGTGAAGTGTCAAGAGGGCAAATTTTTGCTAGGGTTTGAAGAGTAGAATCAACTAGCTATAAAATCTGGAGTTTGAGAGGCATGCATGCAAAATTTTAGAACAAGTTAGATGATGGAGTGAGCTTTCTAAAAAGATATTGCATGCCTAATTTGAAGAAAGGAAGTAATCACAACAAAGGCTGAAGTGAAGAAGAGCTTTGCTGCCTTTGCATTTGCTAGGAAATTTTAGTGCCTATTTCTTTTAGCCATAACTTTTAAACGGTAAGACATCTATTTATGAAATTTTGATATATTTTACAATGGATTATTAGCTTTTTGAAAGCTATAAGAACGCTTGATTTGAACTTTGGATGGATTTTTAGTGATTTATTTAATTTGAGCTTGTTGTGTAACTTGTATTCCTCATATGCGGTTGTATTTTGAGGTATACTTGAATATATACACACTTTGCTTATACCTATTATACAAATATATATACTTGTATTTATATCAAGTATTTATATAAGTATTCTATAAGTATTACATATAATATTTATATAAGTATTTGTATAAGTATTATATCAAGGATTATATATTATTTTATATAAGTATTATATCAAGTATTATATAAGTATTTATACATGTATTATTCAAGAATTTATACTTTATAATTGTATAAATCTTGTACAAATATAATACAAATATAATTTAAAAGCTTGAATAAATATTGTGCAAGTATAGAAGATACTTGCACGGCTTCCTCTCATATTCCCTGCTTGTTCTAGTAGCAATTAGGAACCCCGTGTTTTCCCAAGGCAAATTCTTTCTATCCGACATCGGTAAATTAGCAAACGATGGCTCTTGAACTGAATTTGCTGGTTGTTGATCCTCCATCTCTTTAGCACGAACAAATATAAGGAAATAACAACAATGATACAAGGTAGGATGAACCTAATTTGCTTTATAGCAAAGATTTTTTTGATTCTTTATCTTGATTTTGATGGATGTTGTTGATAAAATGCATTGACTTTTGTTGATGCATTTGCTAGATTCTTGGATGGCTTCTATATACATTCACTAATATCGTATCTGCACCAATGCACAAGATATTCTAGTCGTTTTCGGCACCGCTTTAAATCTAAAATCTCTTTGATGTCGAATTCTTCATTGTTGTCCACTTCTATAGGAGGCGATGGCATTTATTTTCTTCTTTCTGTATCCACTGTCTTATATGGCTTGAGTAGTGATACGTGGAATATATGATGGATCTTCATAGATTTTGGTAGGCATAATCAATAAGCAACTAGATTGATTTGTTCACAAATCAAAAAAAATCCAAGCCTACAATAATCTAGCTTATTGCAAGGATGGATAGTTTTGATATTATGACAAAGTAACCATATCTTATTGCCTACATGGAATTGAGATTGTTCCTTGCAATAGACATCTGTATTGATTTTTTGTCGTTCTTGAGCTTTCTTTAATTGTGCCTTCATTATTGTATGTAACTTTGACAAACAATTTGCCAAATCTTTTGCCATAGGATTATCTGCTTTTGAAAAGTCAAAAGTATCAAGTCGTGGATGATAATCATATTTTGCAAAGAATGGAGTTTGCTGAATAGAAGAATATATCAAATTATTATAAGCAAACTCTGCCAATGGCAAAAGAATTGTCTAATCATCTTGATGGTAGTTGATGGTACATTTCAAATATTGCTCCAAAACTTGATTTATTTGTTCTGTTTGTCCATTAATTTGAGGGTGGAAAGCTAAGGATAATTTTATATCCACCTTCAATATTTTAAAAATAGTCCTCCAAAACCTTGTCATAAATTGTGTTCCTCTATCTAATATAATATTCCTTGATAATCTATGATAGCGATAGATATTATCAAGGAAGAATTTAGTTATTTCTCAAATTGATGTATCTATTATAATTTGTAATAGATTTTGTACATGGTACAAAATAAGCCATCTTGGTAAAACAATCTACAATCAGGAATATAGAGTCATATGAACTTCACTTTGGAAGATCCATAATAAAATCTTTAGAAACAGAAGACCAAAATTGTTTTGGTATAGGTAATGGTTGAAAAAGTCTGTAAGGTTGGTGACAAGGAGTTTTTGATCTTGAACAAATATCATACAACTGTACAAACTCTTTAATAACTTTTTACATCTGAGGCCACCAAAAATCTCTTGATATTAGCTCCAAAGTCTTATTATATCCAAAATGTCCTGTCGTAGGGAAGTTGTGACGAGCTTCTAGAGCATGTAGTCATACTGCGCCTTCTAGAATATATAGATATCCTTCAAAATAGAAAAAATTGTTCTTGAACTCAAACTTGGAAGTATCATGAGACTTAAATGAATTATTCTTAATCTCATGGACAAGAGGATCTGAAGACATACTGGACTGAATTTGCTTAATAAAAGTGGAATTAATAGTTAATGTTGATTTCATTGCTTGAAGATGAAATTACTTTGACTTCAAGAGGATTGTTCTTTGTTGATCAAAAGCTAAATCTCCTTCTCTTGATACATGATAAAAACATCTAGAAAGGACATCGCACAAACCTTGTTGTTTTTTTGGCCGATAGGTGATAATAAATTTGAATCTTGACAAAAACATGCTCCAACGAGCCTGGCGACAATTCAATACACACGCGGACATGAAATATTTAAGGTTCTTATGATTCATATATACGGTGTTGTGTTGTGATTCGGCTACTATGTGAAAAAATTGTACATGTATATTTAATTTACGATTTATTACTTAGCTAAATGAAAGTCATATCAGTAGATTTTATTGGTTATAGGATGTGATTAGGTTGCTAGTTTAGAAAGGATCTATTAAAAGGATTATTATTAAGATTTATACAACCTTATTTTCTTTTTTGTAGTGACTTTTGAAGTTAATTTTATATTGATAGTAACTTGTATATATCTTAAGTCACCTATGTTAGACATTGGTGATCCTTAAGATCTTATTTACTTCTTTCACTTGATGCTTAAAGCACCAAGTATATAAATCTTATAAGAAGAAGGGTTAGAAAAGGGTTTTTAGTGTAAAAAGAGTAGTTTGGCCATCCATGTGGATGAATAGAGGTGGATGATAGAAAACTCTATTCTAATTGGCCAAAAATCATGCCCAATGGGCTTCAAGGAGGCTGCCCGAGGGTTTATTAGGAGTTAGGGTTTGTTTTTCGAGGGGAAGTCGAACATCAAAGGCTAGGATCATAAGGTTTAGGGTTTTGGATCTGGTTTAGGTGCAAATTTTGTGTGATTTGCACTTTTTATGAAGAAGTTATAGGCGCCCAAAGTTAAGGTGTTGATTTTGGACCTACTATCATTCTTTTGAGTATAACTTGCGCATACAGAATGCAATTGAGGATCGGCGACTGAGGTTGGAGAGAACACTTTCACGGCTACACTTTCTATACATAGCTTGATAAAATCCAAGCTAGGATGAAGGAGATATTGGGAGTTGAAGTTAGTGCTTACAAACTTAAGGGCAGTAAGTAGCCTGCTTACATAGTGGTTGTATTTTGAACTATATTTTATGCAATTTTATAGATTTTTGGCTCAAAATTTTTAGGAGTGTATATGCTTATGTCACAAGACTATATGCAAAAATTTTATGGCATTAGGATTTTGGGTTTGTGAGATATAAGGAAAATAGTGCTCGGGTGTCTTTGAGCTAGGGTTTTAAGCACCTGCTAGGAATTTTGAGATATCAGACGATCAAAAATGAATTTGTGAATGATTCTTTCTTGTGATAAAACTTAAGAAAATTATGTACACTTTGAACTAAATTTTATAGAAATTGAATAGTTGGATCAAGAGTTATTGGACTCTAAAGTTCAACAAGAAATAGGTCCTTGCGGGTGAATAAAGTTTTGAAGGGTTTTTGTGGAAATTTGAACCCTTTTTGTACAAACTTAATTAAATACAAGAGGGTTTACATATATAACTTCTCTTTTGTGAGATTTTTGATTTATTTTTCCTTTTTATTGAGGACAAATGACCTGTTGGATTTTGCCATCAAATTTCAAATAAACCCTCCATAGCCAGGTATCCAATGTATTCCCTGATAGAAGGCCACGTCATACGATAATGGTGACTAGACTAGAAGCACCTTCTAGATAGTGACGCCATTCTTGAAAAGAATTTATAATTGCAAGAAGTTCTTTATCATGGTTTTTGTAATTGATTTCTGCTGCTAAAAATTTCCTAGAATGGAAAGCTACTGGGTGGAATTTGTCATCTTTTCCCATTTGTGATAATATTGCCCTCAAAGCAAAGTGTGAAGCATTTATTTCCATAAAAATCATCTTAGAAAAGTCGACGAGATACATGATTGGTGTAAAAGTAAAAGTTATCTTCAAAGCCTCGAATGATGCTTCTGCTTCTTTACTCCATTCAAGTTTGTCCTTATAAGTTAAGCGTGTAAGTGGAGCTACAACTTGAGAAAAGTTTTTGATGAAGATTCAATAATAATTGGCAAATCCCAAAAAACATTGCACATCTCTTACTGTTTTTGGAGTCTTCCAATCTATGACTGTCTGGACTTTTTTAGGATCCATTTTGAGACCATCATTCAAAATGATGTATCCTAAGAAGTTAACTTGAGTAATATGAAATACACTCTTTTCCATCTTGGCATATAATCTTGTATTTTTAAATTATTGTAATATATGACAAATATAAAGTTCATATTTTTCTATGTTCTTAGAGTACATTAAAATGTCGTCTAAATAGTAGATAATGAAGACATCAAAAAATTCATAAAAAATATTATTCATAAGATGTTGAAAAGCAGATAGTACATTTGTAAGTCCAAAAGGCATGACATTATATTCGAAATGTCCATACCTTGTTCGAAATGCAGTCTTCTATTCATCGCCCTCTTTGATACATACTAAATTATGTGCTCCTCTTAGATCTATTTTTGTATAGATCTTGGCTTGATTCAATTAATCAAGGAGTCTAGATATCAAAGGTAGAGGATACCTATTCTTGATGATAATCTTGTTGAGCCCTTGATAATCTATACACATCCATAGTGACCCATCTTTCTCCTTTACAAATAAGATAGGAGCTCCTATTGGGGATTTTGAATGGCATATGAAATTCTAGGCCAAGTTCTCATCAATGTATTTCTTGAGTCCAGCCAATTCATTTTAGAATAGATTGTAGAGCGGTCCAAATGGAGGCTAAGTTCTTTCTTTGAGATCAATTGAGCAATCATATGGACAATGCTCCGGAAGAATGTCTGCATTCTTTTTTTCAAAAACGTCTTGATAATCTTGATATTGGCTTGGAATGCCATTTGAGTCTTTCCACCATTAGAAATGGATGTAGCATAAATAACAAAAGATGATCTTTCTTTTGCTTCATTCATAAACGCTTTTGTATCTATAAGTAGGGATTTTATTATACTAGGCTTATGATTTATTACTTGATTTATGGGACTCTTATTAATGCTTTGAAAAAAGTCAAGTCTACAAAAAATCCAATCTATTCGAGGGTTGTACTTTTTTAGCCATATTAAATCTAAAATGATTGGATTAGAAGGAGATTTAATTATATTAAAGACTATATCACTATTATGACCATCTATTGTTATATTTATAGGAAGGGTTTCATGAATAACATTTTAAAAAGATAACGGGCAACTATCTATGACTTCTACATGTACGGATTTAGTTTTTTGTATTGAAAATATTCTATGACTTTAAACAAATTTTTTATCTAAAAAACACATTGAGGCTCCTGAATCTAATAAGGTAGAGGCTTTGTGATTTTTAGGTCCCAAATAGACATCTATTATAAAACAAGAAGAGGATTCTGAGGAGAAGATAGGACCTTTACTAGGAGTTGTATAAGATTCTAGCTGCACAGTCCCTATTGTAATTGGACAAACTCGTTTTCTTACATATTGTCTTCTTTGACAATCGTTGTCATGGCAAAAGTCCGCTTCAGGTAGACACAAGGTCCCTCTTTACAATCAAGTTGGATCCAATGTGCACAAACTTTCTTAAATTTCTCTTTTATAGTCACAAAACCATGTGTATAATAAATCAACAAACTAGAAGCTTAAAATTTTATAAATAAAAATCCAGCCATTTAAATAAGTCCAAACTTTGGAAGCATAGAGTGCACTTCTTTAATCATCTTCACAAAAATTCTCAACCGTGAATTCATTACCAATCACTAGATATCATCAAATATATTAGCAAGTAATTTTAAAAGTAAAAACCAAACTAGAAACTTGAAAATTCATAATTTGAGATCTAGCTATTCAAATAAGCTTAAAATTTGGGAAAACATAACTCATACCTTTGATCTTTGTTACATAAATTTTGAGCTATGAATTCATTGCCGATCGTTAGATATCATCAAATCCTTGGCAAGTACTTTTAAAAGTCAAATTCCATCCAAAAACTTGAAAATTCATAATTTGAGATCTAGCTGTTTAAATAAGTTCAAAATTTGGGAAAACATAACTCATACCTTTGATCTTTGTCACATAAATTTTGAGCTACGAATTCATTGCCGATTGTTAGATATCACCAAATCCTTGGCAGATACTTTTGAAAGTCAAGTCTCAATCAGAGACTTAAAAATATGTAATTTAAGATCTAGCTATTCTAATGAGCTCAAAATTTGGAAAAACATGACTCATACCTTTGATCTTTGTTACAGAAATTTTGAGCTATGAATTCAGTGCCGATCGTTAGATATCACCAAATCCTTGGCAGATACTTTTGAAAGTCAAAATCCTAGACACGTGAGAATAAAATTTGCCATTACTCTCTAATCAAAGTCTCAATTGATATGAGATTTTAGACATAGACTTTTTATAATGTAAGTGATATGTACATCAAAAATGAGCTTCAAATTCATCTTGAAACTCAAGTTCTAGCTTAAAGCAAATCCTTCTATTTATCTAACTTCTTAAAAATCCTAGTTTAGTTTGCTGGTTTTAACTAGCCATATCTCATTCATTCTATCAATTCTTGGATATAAAATGTATAGCTTGAAGTCTAGTTTCTAACCCAACTTTTCAATTTCTTGCTAGTATCTTAAAACTCCTAATATACCCAGAAAAGTGACAGTAGGTGTCATATTAGTAGCCTAAGTTCAAACAAGCATATCTCTCTCATCTAAGCTCCGAATCATGTATTTCTACCACCTAAACTCATGCCAAGAAGAAGCTCTCTCTTAATACTACCTTGGATTTTTCAAAAATTTCCATCTTCTTTTCTTCCGAGCTCATCAAAGAAGTCACAGCTAAGGTCTTCAAAGTCCAAGTCAACAATTAATAGTTTAAAGTTATAAAAATATCAAATCTAATCCTCCAAGTCAGCACTATTAATGGCAGCCAACTATTGACATCCAAATCTCTATTTATCTTTGATAAAATCCTAAATTCAACTACAAAGTCAAAACTCCTTATATCTACAAATATAATCCCGAATCTACTAATACCTAAGATTAGAAAAAAGATAAAAGAAATAAAAGAAGTTTTCAAGGCTAAATCAAAGTTAAAATTAAGATTAAAGATAAAGTAAAATTTTAGCCAAAGAAAAAGAAAGAAAGTGAAATTTTTTTCCTAAATTATATAAAAACTTAGATTGGTAAGAAGAAAGAAAGAACTTAATAAAAATTTAAAGAAAAGATAGTTAAGTTAGGTTTTTATATATGGATGTATTTACTTCACAACATCGTACTCCTCATCTTATGGTTGTATTGTTTCTTCAGACAATGCTGAGCAGTGTGCTTAGGTTCTCCATAATATAAACACAATCCTTCTTAACAACGACGAGTCTTTTCTTGTTCAATTAGAGATTTGAAACGTATCATGTTGATTTACATGTCTTCTACTTCTGAATATACATATTGAGAAGACATTGATGTTGCCATTGTATTATAGTAATGTTGGAGCTTCCTTATGCAGCTCTCCAATCGAAATTTAAAAAGCTGATTGTCACACTATACAGCAAAATCAATTGCTTGACTCAATGTTTGAGGATGGGATAAGTTGAGCATCAATTTCTTTATCTCATATTATAATCCATAGAAAAATTGGCTAATAAGTCCAACATCATTCCACTTAGTGTCAATTGCTAATTGTCGAAACTAAAAAGCATATGATGTCATTGATTGATTGTCTTGTCACAAGATACGGATCTTATTGGTTGCGACATAAATTGCATCATGTTTTCTATACATAGATCAAAATTCCGCTAAAATTGCCTCTAAATTATCCAATATTGGATCACATCATTCAAAAAAGGACAAAAACTATGATAAAACACAATCTGACAATAGTGTTCCAATAAACTTGGCTTGTGATCCTTAAATTGGATAACTTTGGATTTGAAGTTCAATCACCAATTGTACTTGATTGATGAATCCTCAAAACTTAGATCTTGTGCGATCAAACTTCTCCGACAAATTAATCTATGATTCTTTGATACTTTAATGATGTTCAATCATAGGTGAAGTGGTATGGCTTGAAGTAGCTTGAATCATCTCTATATCTTTGCTTCTTGCTAATCTTATTGCTCCTTATGGAGGTGTATTGAATTGATGCATTGCAAGCATTAATTCTCTTGTTTGCTCTTACATTTGTGTCATTGCACTCTTTATTTCAGCAAGCTCTGCCATGATATTACAATAGAAAAAGAAAAATTGTGTATTCTCACTATGAAATAAAACACTCAAGAATAAAAAAAAAAAATTCTAGGAATAATATCAGTATAAAAGTGGGTAATC
Source organism: Physcomitrellopsis africana (assembly GCA_036785485.1). Lineage (NCBI taxonomy): Eukaryota > Viridiplantae > Streptophyta > Bryopsida > Funariales > Funariaceae > Physcomitrellopsis > Physcomitrellopsis africana. Next base: position 14,634 of record JAWRVF010001423.1, on the reverse strand, counting down.
CACAACTTCTAATATACTTATGTCTTATAAAAAAAAAGAGGTAATCCACTCTTAATCAAGAAGAGACAAAGCTCTGATATTGTAAGTACACTCTTGTCAATCTATGAAGGACACAAACTAAAACAGATGTGTAATTTAATATAAAAACTATGTGAAAAGAAAATAATAAGATAAAAATAAAGAAATATGTATATTCAAGAAGAAATTGGAATGGCTATTGCCAAAGACTAGAAAATACATGAGACTCTTGCACTAGACTAGAAGCAAGAAAGGAATTGACAAGAGTGAAGAAGGCTTTACTCTTGTCTCTATTTATACTATCTATCTAAGAGCTACATGGCGGTATTCTATAGGATCTCGTACACGTGTCTAATTTACAAGATATGTGTCAAACTTATAAAACAAGTTTTCTACATATGCGCCACATATTTGGCTTGTTCCGCAAGCTACCAACATATGCGATATATGGCTAGCTTGTTTCGCAAGCTACCAATATGTGTGATATGTGGCTAGCTTGTTGGCCAAGTTTCTAATCTACCAATCACATATAGACATATATAGAGGTGATTCCACGTCTAAAAAGCTTTTAGGAAGCTTTTTTCTAAGATATTATCAAATTAATTTATTTTACCTACTTCTAATTATCTATATTAATTAGATAATTATTGGAATAAATCTTATGTCTGTGACAATGTATGGTATTGGAAAAAACTACAGAAAAGTGAATTATATGCCAAATTGGAGAAGTGCTCTTTTTATCAATTATTAGTTGAGTTCTTGAGATATATTGTCTCTAAAAATGGAATTTCTATAGATCCAAAGAAGATACAAATTATAATAAAGTCAAAACAACCATCTTTAATTAAAGATGTATAAATTTTTATAAAATCTTTATCAAAGATTATTCTAAGATTGCAGCTCCATTAATATGATTTATAGGCAAAAAAAAATTTATTTGGAATGATAAGGTTGAAAAAGCACTTAAGAAGCTAAAGGAATCCTTCACTTCAGTTCTTATACTTATTCACCTAGGTCAAACAAAACTATTCATTTTAAAAATAGATGTGTCATATTTTGTACTTAAATGTGTGTTCTATCAAATTAGCGATGATAGTCAACTTCATCCAATGGTATTCCGCTTTCAAAAAAATTTAGTTGTAAAGATTAATTATAATATTAATTCTAATTATTAGCAATTATTGATATTTTTGAAGAATGGTGCCATTTATTAGAAGGAGCTTAAAACAAGATCATAATATATATCGATCACAAAAACTTAGAATATTTTATGAGTGTCTAAGTTTTGGATTGCCATCAAGTACAATAGAGCATGTTATTGTCTTAATTTGAATTTGTGATTATATATTATTTAAAAAAACTTTAAAAAAAATCAAATGTCCTTTCTCAACATTCATATCTTATACCAAGAATAAGAGATATTATATTGAATCAACAAAAATCAATCATATTAAAGCCATTTAATTTGCAATTAAAAATATTGATAATATTTACCTTTGCAGATGTAGCTTTTAAGACAAAAATCCAGAGAGCAATAAAGATAGATCCACTTATGGATAACATTCAAAAAATGTTTAAAAAATATAGTAGTAGAAAAAAATAATAATTTTAAGTTCAAAGATGGATTGTTGTATTTCAAGGATCTCTTATATGTTCCTCCAAATCCTATAAGATTTCAAGTTCTTCAAGCATGACATGGCCTTCCAACAGCTGGACATTTTGGCTCCAATAAGACCTTGGAATTAATATCAAGAAATTATTGGTGGCCTTAAATGTGGAAATTAGTGAAGGAATTCATCCAATCATGTAAAATTTGTCCTCAAGCAAAGATCTCTAGACACCAACCATGTAGGCTTCTTCAACCACTTCTAATTTCTAAGAGCCCATAGCAATTATTATTTATAGACTTTATTACAAGCTTCTTAATTTCTAATGGCAAAGATTTAATTTGTATAGTGGTAGACTGTTTTACCAACATGGTATATTTCATCCCATATAATAAGACTATTTTTGAGGAAGAAATGGCCAAGTTTTTTACTGAAAATAATTATCAAATATATAGCCTTCTAAATGACATTGTTTCAAACCAAGTACCACAGTTTATATCAAATTTTTGAAAATGACTATTTCAACTTTAAAAGGTCATCTTCAAATCTATAGTTAATTAAAATAAATGAATCAAATCTTAGAATAGTGTCTTCATTATAATATAAATTATAAATAAGATGATTAAATGAATCTCCTATTATTGGCTAAGTTTGTATATAATAATACTAAACATTCTTTAATCAAGCAAATTCTATTCTTTTCAAACTATGGATACCACCCTAGAGCAAATCCATTCTAAATTAAAGATGTGAGAAGTCCTATTGCAAAAAATCTAGCTACCTACTTGAAAATTATCTATAAAGAATTAAAACTCCAATCACAAATGATTCAAGACCAATATAAAGACTATACAATTATTTGTTGCAAGAACCAACTAAAGTTTATGGTAGGAAATTATATTTATCTACTTCAAAAAAATATACAAATAAATCGACTATCACAGAAGTTAAATCATCAAAGACTTTCACCATTTATAATCAGACATCAAATAAATCCAGTAAGTTTCTATCTTGAATTATCAAGTAGCATGCATCTTCATCTAGTCTTTCATGTCTTATTTTTAAAAACCTATCATAAATTAAATATTGTTAAAAGAATTCTTTCTATTAAGAAAAATAGATAATAATAAAAATAGAATAAGTTACCAAATAAAAGACATTATCTTAGGTAGATTGCTAATGGTCAAAGGGTTGTCTTTTGGTAAGTAGAAAGGCCATCCTATGAATAAAGGGAAGGCCAAGGGCCAAAGAAACAAAGTCAAGAGGATAAAAGATATCCTAGGAAATATCCAAAGATTAGATAAGAATATAAAATATATGCTTTAAGATATACTTGAGGTAGGTGAGATGCCAAAGGATCCTATGGACATAATAGATATACTAAAGGTATAATGGATATATTAAAGATATATCCTTAGAGAAGATAAGATATCAAAGGATATACTTGGTATATCCTTTGATAAATATAAAAGTTAAAAGATGGATGTTGTCATTAAAGGCAGCAACTACCATCTATTAGTAATAGATGTTGGAAGAGAGAGACATCTCATTCTATACTGCTTTTATGTGCAACCTTGTTGATTTCTACTTACTTGTATTATGCTTGTGTTTTTTCAATAGGTTATAGGCCCATACACTCTTTGTTGTGCTATTCAAGTAAGTTGAAGTCATTCTCTTGTTGTTACTTTTGTGTAGAATAGATCTTATGGTATTTATTGATGTTAGGATTTTTGGTATAAAAAAGTTTTGTTTTTGAGTTTATACATCTCTAACATTGCTTTGTGGATTCTTATCTCTTTTTTTTGTGAATTTAAGACTTTATAGAAAGACCTTCATAGTGTCTTTTTGTGTTGGTGAAGTTGTTTCATTTATCTTTTGTGTTTTATGAGAAAGTGATTTACACAAGTGAAAGGACTTGATTGTGAGGTTCATGTAAGTACAAATACTTGTAGAAAGCTTCAAAAGTTGAGTTGAAAGTGTTTTGAGTGAGAAACCACTTCTTTCTTCACAAGAGAGTATTTTGAGATTCTGCTAATACAAACTTATTTTAGTGATTTTAAGCACATAAAGACTCTTTTTTTCAATATTTTTTGATACACTACTCCTTAGACATGGCTTCTAGTGAAGGTGAAGGTTTGAGAGTAATTGAGAAGTTTAGAGGCGACAATTTCTACCATTGGAAGGTCAAAATAGAGCTTTTATTGGCATCTTTGGACCTTTGGGATATTGTAGATGAGAGTGAAGACCCTTCAAGCATAAATGCAAGTCTTAAGGACCACAAGGACTTCAAAAGACGTGAAAAGAAGGCTTTTAGCATGATTGCCATTAATTTGGATGAAGTCAATTTTTCTCACATTATCTATTGCAAAAGACTAGCAAAAGCATGGAAGACTCTTTGTAACATATATGAGAGTAAGAACTTGTCGAATATCTTTTTCACAAAGAAGAAATTCTTCACTTGTAAGATGAAAGAAGGTGAAGACCTCATGGCTCATATTAACAAGATAAAGGCCTTTGTAAACCAACTAGCAATTATTGACAAGCTTTTAGAAGATGGTGATATTGTCATGACTTTACTCATGAGTTTTTCCAAATCCTACAACTATCTTATTGTGACATTGGAATCTATCAAGTTGAAGGAATTTACAATGGACTATGTGATATCAAGACTTGTATATGAAATAACAAAAAAAAAAAAAAAAAAAAATATCAAAGTGAAGATTTGGCTCTCTTTTCAAAACAAGGCAAAGGTACCTATTCCAATCAATGTGACAATGTGAGAAGCAATATAAGAACTTACTTCATTTGTAGAAAATTGAATTATTTTGCATGAAATTGCTATAAGGCCAAAAAAAGAGATAGAGAGAATACTAACAATACACGTGATGAAGTTAGAAGAGATGATTATACATTCATGGCAAGTGAAGGCACTTCTATGGCTGCCATGTCCAAATGGATTATTGATTTGGATGCTACCAAATACATGATTCCATATAAATGTTCATTTGATATTTCTGAGGCTATTCTAGCAACAAAAGTTTGGTTGGAAGAGAATGGCATAGTACAAGCTATTGAAATTGGCTCCATATTGGTGGAGATTGTTGTGAAGAATCAAATTAAAAAAATCAGATTGAAGAAAGTCTTACATGTCCCAAAGATGAAGAAGAACCTTCTTTTGGTGAGTAAATTTGTTTTACATCATTGTAAGGTGCAATTTGATATGAATGGATGCTTTGTAAAGATATTAGATGGAAATGATGTTTTGAAAGATTTTAAAGATGGCAATCTCTGCTTCATCAATTGTAAGAAGGTGAATGGAGTTGAAGTGGCGGCATTTGCTGAAATATCAAATCAAACTATTGTAGAGATGGCAAGGAATATGCTTCATATTCAAAACCTTAGGCATGAATTTTAAATGGAAGCTAAGATGAATGCACTGTATATAAGGAATAGATGTCCTATAAATGCACTCATATCAATGACTCTACAGAAGCTTGGAATGGGAAAAAACCTTGTGTCTCACACATAAGGACTTTTAGATGCATTGCTTATGTAAAGACACCAGATTGTATGAGGTCCAAACTTGATGTAAAAGGTACAAAATGTATGTTTCTTGGATATTGTGAAGGTACCAAGGTATATAGGCTAATGTGTTTGGATACCAAAAAGATTATTAAAAGTCATGATGTTGAATTTATGGAGTATAAAAATACTTGTGAGCACTTGGAGATGTGTTCAAGTGGGAGTAATAGTGTCTTTGTGGACACATCTTCAATTTTAGCAAAGAAAGAAGAAGAAGATGAAAACAATGAAGATATTGGAGATTCAAATTAACATAAAGAGCCAAAGAAGATGAAGAAGAAAGTATATACAATTGATAAGACTAGCAATGAAGAAGTTAAAGATGATAATAATGATGATGAGAAATACCAACCTTTGAGTGAAAAAAGACAAACTTTAAAAGAAAAGAAGGTTGGAAGAGGCCATGGAGTGCATCAAGATGAATCTTCTTCAAATGAAAGGAGATATCCTACAAGAGAAAGAAAACTACTTAGTGAATGATAAAAGAACCATATCTTTTTTCAAATAAGTGAAGAATATGCCAATGTTGTACTTCTTGCTGATTCATTAACTTTATGTGATGAAACAAAGTCCATAGATGCAATAAAGTGGGAGGAGGCGATGGAAGAAGAGTACAAATCTCTTATGGACAATAGAACATGGAAATTGATTCAATTTCTACCAAATTAACCTTCAATTAGTTGTAAGTGGATGTTTAGAACCATGAGAGACATAATGGATAATATTATGAGGTATAAGGCAAGATTAGTTGCCAAAAGGTACTCATAAGTTGCTAGTATTGATTTCAATTCGACATTTGCTCCCGTGGCCAAATTCACCACTATTAGAACCATTGTGGCAATTGAGACAGGAATGGACTTGGAAATGTATCAAATGGATGTGAAGATGGCTTTCTTGAATGGAGAGTTGGAAGAAAACATCTATATGGATCAACTTCAAGGATTTGTTGAAGAAGGCAAACAACATCTTGTTTGTAAGTTGAAGAATCGTTGTATGAATTCAAGCAATCATCAAGGGCATGGTATCAAAGAATTGACACATTCTTTATTAATGAGGGATTTGTAAGAAGTGAGGCTGACCATTCTATATATGTGATATAATCAAAAGAATTCTTATTGATTGTTATCCTTTAAGTAGATGATTTAATCATTTTAATTAATATTTTGAAGATGATGGATTGATTAAAGACAAAGTTAGAAAAGAAATATGAGATGAGTGATTTGGAAGAACTTTAGTATTGTTTAGAAGTGGAATTTATAAAAGATTGTGCTAAGAAGACTATTACAATAAGCCAAAAGAAGTATATTGAGGGAGTGTTGAAATAATTCAACATGGAAGATTGTAAGCCTATTGGAACACCTTTGGAGTCCAATTTGAAGTTGATGAAGCTCATAAATAAGGAATTTGCTTAAGTTGAAGGTCAAATTCAAGGTGTTTCATACAAGGCAGTAGTAGGCTCACTCATATATGCAATAGTTGGCACAAGAGTGGATCTTGTATATGTAATGAATGTTGTAAGTCAATACATGTGAAAAGCACGACCAATCCATTGGGCAACTATGAAGAGAATTAAGAGGTACTTAAAAGGTACATTGGACTTCAAATTGTATCTTGGAGATGATAATATTGCTTTGCATGGTTATTGTGATGCGGATTGGATAAGAAATCCAAATGATAGGAGGTAAACAATGGGCTATGTATTCTTTGTTGGAGTGGGAGCAATTTCATGGAATTGCAAGAAGCAACCGACAATTGCAAGGTCTACAATGGAGGTGGAGTACATGGCAACAAGCCATAGTGCAATGGTGGCAATATGGTTAAGACAAGTTTTGGAGGACATTCGACTTGTGCAATTGGGAGCAACTCTAATAAAATGTGACAATCAAAGATGCCTTGCTTTTGCAAAGAATCCAAAGCATTATTCAAGAACCAAGCACATTGACATTCAACATCACTTCATACGAGAAAAGATTGATATGGGAGTAATTGATATGAAGTATTGTACAACAGAAGATATACTTGCTGATTTGTTAATCAAGGCATTGGTAAAAGATAGGCATCATATGTTGACAAAGGCATTAGATTTGAAAGCCTTTGACAATTAGCAAAGTGGGAGTATTAAAAAAAATAGATAATAATAAAAGTAGAATAAGTTATCAAATAAAAGATATTATCTTAGATAGATTGCTAATAGTCAAAGGATTGTCTCTTGGTAAGTAGAAAGGCCATCCTATGAATAAAAGAAGGCCAAGGGCCAAAGAGACATAGTCAAGAGGATAAAAGATATCCTAGGAAATATTCAAAGACTAGATAAGAGTATAAAATATATGCCATAAGATATACTTGAGATAGGTGAGATGCCAAAGGATTCTATGGGCATAATGGATATACTAAAATCATATTAGATATATTAAAGGCATATCCTTATAGAAGATAAGATGCCAAAAGATATACTTGATATGTCTTTTGATGAATATAAAAGTTAAAAGATAGATGTTGTCGTTGAGGGCAGCAACCACCACCTATAAGTAATGGATGTTGGAAGAGAGAGACATCTTATTCCATACTTTTCTTATGTGCAACCTTACTGATTTCTACTTACTTGTATTATAGTTGTTGTGTTTCTTCAATACTTCCACGACCAATCCAAGTTGAAGTCAATTATGAGCTTGAATACAAAGTGGATAAAATATTAGATTCATATATAAGATGTAGATGATTGAATACTTCATTTATTGAAAGGGCTATGGAATTAGGAAAAGAATATAAAAATCCTTAAATATCCTTAAGAATGCACTTGAGAAAGTTTACAAATTTCATTAATGATATCTTAAAAAATCAAGATTCAATTGCTATTAATGATTTTATAGATACCAATATTTCTTGATTTTTAAATGACGCTTCTTTATCAATAATAAAAGACTAATATATATATAAAAAAAAAAACCACGCTAAAATCTTTACTTGTATATAGTCATATTTTTCAAGATAGAATAGATCTTATTAGAAGCTTGCTAGCTATTATGTCAAATCTTTGTATTATTTAGGCCTTACAAGAATAAGAGTTAGAAGACCATTCTACCACACAAGCACCTAATGAATGATTGTGACTTTCACAATTTGTTGGATTTAAAGAAAATAGACAAAATAAAGAAGGAGTATTCCAATGCCAAGTAAGGCCATGTTTAGAGTCTTTAGAGGTATTGCCTTATTATAAAAATCTTGATTCAAATACTTGAGCTCTAGTAATACTCTTGAGGTTGAAAAAGTCATTCCAATTGGACCAAAAATTATATTCAAAAGATGTTTTGAAGGTCACAACAAAGAATAGATTTATTAAGGACATATACTTTGGAGATTTATAGAATCTTTTAGAATATTCTAAAAGCTTCATAATTGATGAAAGTTGGATGAAAAGTTTTTTAATTAGTAGAAGGAGCTCAAGAAGTTGCTCAATTAGTGGAAGGAGCTCAAGTAGCTTCCTAGTTAGTAGAAGGAGCTCAAGAAGCTTTCCTGTTGGTAGAAGCTGCTCGAGAAGCTTTGTAGTTTGATGGAAGCCACTTCAGAAGTGTCCTAGATATGAGTATATATTGGAGTCGAGGTTGAAGAGTTTTCAATCTCAACAATGCATCTCTTGGAGTTCTAACTCACCTTTCTTGATGATGTTCATATATTCATCTGTTTAATTTAAGTTCTTCTTGGTTTCTTCTAGAAACCTTATCTTAGTTTTAAGTCTCTTATTTTATATTCTTGTACCCTTGATACTTTGTTGAGACTGATCTCATCTTCAATATCAAAATTGAATCCTTTTTTGTTAGAGAGTGGATTACCGCTGTCGTGTAATAATATGACCACTAGGTGAAAGAGGAAAGGAGTGATTATATTATAGAAGAGCTCAAATGAAAATATTAGAGAAAATTATCTTAGAAAAATAGACAATAGACAAGGAGGTAGTAAAAATTAAAAGGTGCTAATGCTGCCTTTTATAAAAAGAAATTCTACTTATTTTGTATAGCCATAAATATGGTAAAACAAAGTAGATTAGAAAGATAATTGATATAGGCATGTTTAGTAAGGAGTTAAGAGTAGGTTTTAGAGAAATTTACCTCAAAATTATAAGAGTTGATACCCGGAGAGGGCCGGTTAAGAACCTGGATCGAAACCAGACCCTAGAGCACAAAACCGCGTGCCTACGGTGGATCCGGGGGGTTTTTGCAGATCGGAGATTGGGGTTAGAGAGGAGACTTGAAGGATTTTGTATAGAAGTTGGTTTTGAGTGATTTGGATAGAAAACGACTTTGTAATAGCTTTGCAAAGTCAGGGTTTATTTTGGCTACTTGAGATTTTATGAAATAAAATAGGGTTGATGGTTTAGGCAATTCCAAAAGCTTTGCAGTAGATCTACAATTGGAAATTTGTAGGTTTTTGGGTATTGTTGTTGTTAATATGTGCTGTGAATTTGAATTGAATATAATGGTTTAGTTGTACGTAATTGAGGTTGAAGTGGGTCATGGTCTCGGAATTTAAGTTTTGAGGGTCAGTTAAGGTTTTTAAGATCTTGAGCAATCTGCCAATTGAATTGGGGTAATTTTTATTTGTGTGGATAATAGACTTGTTTTCTTATATACATGAGTGATTTGAGACTGATTGAACGGTGAAGAAGAGAGAAATCGGCACTGGAAGATCAGCATCAAGGTTGGAGAAGGAGGCCGACCAACACCCGAGAAGGTTTTGGGATTTTTCTTCCATTTGGTAAGTTCGATTTCCTTCAAATTTGTTGTGCTTGTTTTTGACTAAGAGGTTGAAGGGTATACAATGTTTTAAGTAAGATCAACAGTCTAATCAACAGATATTGAGGTTCTAATTTTCCCTAGGGTTGATTTGAATTGGTAAGAGTTTGGTTTAAAATTTGTTTAGGATTCAGTTTAGGGTTTAGGGTTTATTTAGGGTTTGGTTTAGGATTTAGGGTTTAGAATTTGTTTAGGATTTGGTTTAGGGTTTAGGGTTTGACTTAGGATTTGACTTAGGTTTTGACTAGGATTTGACCAAGGTTTGACTTAGGGTTTGATTTAGGGTTTGATTTAGGATTTGACCAGGATTTGACTTAGGGTTTGAATTAGGATTTGATTTAGGATTTGACCAGGGTTTGACTTAGGGTTTGACTTAGGATTTGACTTAGGTTTTGACTAGGGTTTGACTAGGATTTGACTCAGAGTTTGACCAAGGTTTGACTTAGGGTTTGATTTAGGTTTTGACTAGGATTTGACCTAGGGTTTGAATAAGATATGACTTAGGGTTTTAAGATTCTATTTTTAGTATTTTCTAAATTTAGTATTTTATATGTTATTTTCTATTATGATTAATATATGATTCATTTATTCTTCTTTTGTAATTGCTTTAAGATTGAATCAAGGTTTGATTAATATTGTTAAGATTTAATAGAAGTTGTGTAGGATTCTATTAGAGTTGTTAGGATCTTGTTGTTGTGTATTTCCTTTTTGTCTTCCAGAGCCAGGTGCCCGGAGCATTCTCGAGCAGAATAGCACGTATTACAACACCGCTCTACTCAAAGGCATACTAATATTTTAGAGATTGCAAATTATCCTCTAAATTGATATTTTTTTAATCACAATATTGGAGCTTTGTCCCTCCTGTGAGAGAGTGAATTATCCCTTTCTTTGAAGGTCTTAAAGCATTTTAGAGGTTGCGGATTATCCTCCTCTAAATCAATATTATCTTCTTACAGATTCATTTTTTTGTTCTCTTAAAATGGCTAGAGGTGAAGATATTAATATAATCAAATCTTCTGAGTCCAAGTTAGATACTATTATAAGTACTCTTATTACTTTATCTGCTAGGACTACGGAGATTAAAGGAATTATTATAAAACTTTATAACGGCGCAACAACTAGAGTATCAGAATCTAGAGTGCATCTACCTCTAACTTCTGTGCTTGAGGATGCAGTACTATCTATGCTATGCCAAGAAATATCTACCTATTCAACAACATAAGGAGCCCTGAGTTAGTCTTCTGGAGAAATATGATGGTACACGTTCTAAATTTCAAGGATTTATCAATCAAATTTGATTGATAACACTTCTACAATCTAATACTTATCTGATAGAAGAATCACGGGTTGGATTGGTTGGAACCTTGCTTATGGAATAAGCACTATTATGATTTGTTCCCTTATTTGAAAAAAGATCACTAATTTTGAGCAACTTTGGAATTTTCATGGAAGCTTTTGCAGAAGCATTTGGAGAACATGACAAGGCTTGGTAGGCAATATCTAAGATCCAAGCATTACGTTAAAGAGCATGCTTAGTATCAATCTATGTATTTAATTTTAGATAATTAATGTGTGACATCAATTGGGATAAATAAGCTTTAATGAACCAATTTTATTGGGAATTAAGAGACGATGTGAAGGATTTGTTATTGTCGCTTTCGAATTCACAATTGCTCAATAAAGCCATCAAGAAAACGACAATATTTAGCCACAGTAGGGACTGTATGGCTGGACAACCTAACATTACAAAATTATTCAAATTCCTCTCTTTTTGCTCAACCTGCTCGTTATTTTACAATCCCTTTATATTTGGGCCTTCAAAAACTTTAAACAACTGCTTTGATAGATTTTGGGGCATCTGCTTGTTTTATAGATGAGGTATTCACTAAACTTCATAAAATTCTTCTAATACAGAAATCCAAACCTAATCATATAGAGATAATAGATAAATAATCCTTATCCTTTGGTAGTGTCACCTATGAAACCACACCTATAGAAGTGTTGTTCAAAGATCATAGAAGCCAGATTGTGTTCAACATTATTAGGATTCTTTCAAATCCTGTTATTCTTGGACTATCTTGGTAAGAAAAGCATAATCTATTTATAAATTAGAAGTTGTAAAGAATAATATTTCTAATAAAAGAAAAAATTCCTATAAAAGAAAAATTAAAAAAAACCACGAATTGATAAACCTTTATTTTTTGAAATAAGAACTTTTATAAGATTGGCCAAAGAAGATATATTATTTGATATATTTACAATCCCAATTAAAAAAGATAAAACTTCATAGGCAAGTATTTTAGAATAGTACAACAAATTTCAAGATATTTTTAGAAGAAAAATGTTGATATATTATTGGAGCACCGACTATATGATTGTACTATAGATCTTTAAGAAGGAACGCAACCACCTTTTGATACAATCTATAATCTTTTTCAAAATGAACTTTTGGTATTGAAAGATTATATTGATGAAAATCTAACAAAGAACTTCATCAGATATTCAAAGTCTCCAATATGTGAACCTATATTTTTTGTGAAGAAGAATGATGGTTCTTTATGTATGTGCATTGATTATCAAAGATTGAATAAAATAACAATAAAGAATCATTATCCACTACTATTAATTTTAGGACTCTTGGAATAACTCGGCCAAGCTAAGATCTATACTAAGATAGATCTTTATGGAACATACAATCTAGTATGGATCAAGAAAGGAGATGAATGGAAGACCGTATTTCGAACAAGATATAGATATTTTGAATATAATATCATGCCCTTTGGACTAACAAATGTATCCGCTATCTTTCAACATTTAATAAATGATATCTTTTAAGAGTATTTGGACAAGTTTATAGTGATTTATCTTGATGACATCTTGATCTACACAAAAAAATCTAAAGAAACACAAGGGGCATGTCAAATTGATATTACAAAAGCTGAGAAATATAGGTTTGTATGCCAAATCAAAAAAATATGTATCTCACCAACCTAAGATGGAATTTTTGGGATATATCATATCTATTGAGAATTTGATAATAGATCCCAAGAAGGTAGAAGCAGTTATACAATGGGCCATTCTAAAGACTAAGAAAGACGTACAATATTTTTTTGGATTTGCTAATTTCTATTGGATCTTTATCAAAAATTATTCTCAAGTTGTTGCCTCTCTTACTGAATTGAGATATAAGTACAAGTTAGAATGGGGGCCTCAAGTGGAGAAGGCATTTCAAGATCTTAAGACAACATTTACTACAACTTCAATATTAGTGCATCCAAACTTCACAAAGGTATTTTATATGGAAATTGATACTTCAAATTTTGCACTAGGGGTTGTACTTTTATAAATGGATATAGATGACAAATTCCATCTTATTTCATTTTATTTTCAAAAGTTCTCTACTATCAAAAATAATTATGAAATCCACAATAAAAAGCTTCTTGCTATTATAGATTCTTTTCAAGAATGGCATCATTTTTTTGAAGGAGCAATGCATCTTGTAATTGTATATAGAGACCACAAGAATTTAGAATATTTTATGTCAACTCGAGTTCTTAATTGCCGCCAAGCTTGATGGAATATGTTGCTATCTTGATTTAACTTTGTCATCACTTATTGCCTTGAAAAGTAATAAAGATTGTTTGATACTCTATTAAGATTATATCTTGTATCAAGGATAGGGGAGATAGCATTTGATCAACAATATACAACTTTGTTGAAACCAAAATAATTCCACCTATACACCATTATTATATCGGCACTTATCGATCCTAGTTTCTTTAATGAGGTGCGTGCTACAACTACTAATGATACTTTGGCCCTTGATGTCAAAAATCACTTGATAGAAAATGTTGAAAAGTTCAAATTTGAGGAAGAACTTCTATACTTTGAAGAACGTTCATATATCCTAAAAGGACCAATACAATTACACATTTTTCAATCTCGCCATGACTTTTCTATTATGATTCACTTTAGATTTAAGAACTTGGAACTTATTTTTTAAGATTTTAAGTGGCTTCAAATGAGGAAGGCAATGAAAGACTTTGTATTCTCTTGCAACATCTATTCAAGATCTAAAAATCCTTGACATTGCTCTTATGGACTTTTACAATCCATGCTTATACCAAAACGGTCATGGTCTTCTATCTCGATGGAGTTGATGTCAAGGATAAGAACTCGATGAAAGCAAATATACATATAAAATTTATATTAAGAAGCATAACAAAATAGAAATAAGATAGTATGTATATTAAAAGAAACTAGAATGGTTATTGCCACAAGACAAGAAAACTATAGACTCTTGAATTTGGACTAGAAGCAAGAAAGAAGTTGATAAGAGTAAAGAAGGCTTCACTCTTGCCTCTATAAATACTATCTAATTAAGAGCTATGTGGCGTTATTCTATAGGACCTCCTATACATGTCTAATTGTCAAGGACAAGAACTCAACGGAAGCAAATAAGTAAGTGAAAAATACTCTCAAAGAAATATAACAAAATAGAAACAAGGTAGTGTATATATTAAAAAAAACTGGAACGGCTATTGCAAAAAGACAAGACACTAGAGACTCTTGAAATCAAATTAGAAACAAGAAAGGATTTGACAAGAGTGAAGAAGGCTTCACTCTTTGTCTCTATT